>KN818314.1:41526-58529 GCA_000827485.1 Amanita muscaria Koide BX008
TCATACAACAGCTGTTGTACAAAACAAGTTCTACCGATATTGCAGGCACTTATACATCAGGACTGTGGGATCAGGTGACACAGCGTGAGTGTTCTGTTATACCGGTCGTAATCGTACCAAAAGTATGAAGCGTCACGTTAACCCAAGGCCAATGTCTTTGGCGCTTCTATGTGGTCTTTCCCATCCGCGAAAAATCTGAGTCATCAAGCACCCAGGCACGACGCTACTGGGTCTTATCCCCGTCGTTTCTTTGACTTTGAAACAGTATGGTCTAATACTCCTTCGTACCCACCTATTTACCACACCCGGCACGGCATAGACGGGGAACATGGGAGGAAGTTTCTCTACGTTGCTTTTCCTACAGCTACATCACTCGAGCAAGCAGCACGTTTGCGCAGGTCATATAGGGAATTCAGTCTTTTATTCTCCGTTTATCTGACTACAGTGCAGTTCCTCAAAATCCCTTCTATTATAATCTATAATCTTGATTGTAGCAGTCTTGAATACGTTTTATTCAAAAAATCAGTTATTTCATTCGCTGCGAAGCTGAAATTAGTAGAACGATGACGGCTGGAAAGTGAAACGACTGACCTAGCTCCCTCGGCTTTTCCTGGGCAATCTGAGAGAATTAAAATCAGCTCATCGAACGTCATGTCTTAGGAGATGAAAATATAACGTACTAAGTGGTCAGCACCAGGTATCCTGATGTTTGATGAGTTCTCGGGCCTTAGCCACACACGTTCCCTCGCCGATCCTGGAGGGCCCAACCTGGCCAACAGCGGATGAGTAACTAAGAGGGTGCGGCAGTCATCATAAATCCTACTCGTTTGGACCTATCTTGCCAGGCATGACCCACCGCAACTTGATTTTTACATCAAGGGTGTGTAGCCTCGCAAATACCTCCGTTCGTGTTTGCTCCTCGAGGAATACAACGGCTTCCTGGAAAGCAGGGGTCTTCAGTCTAACAATCTCATCTCCCATTTCGTCGCGTGCAGAGTAGAGACCATGCTCGACGTAAAGGTCAAGGACTTCAGGATCCCAGGCGACGAAAAAGGGATTTCGCTTGAAAAGAGTGCGTGCTTCGAATCTAGTACGCCAAACGCTCAGAAATCTTCGCGCCTGGCGTAATTTCTGAACCACCTACTTTGATTTCCAGGTATCTCGGCGGATGAGAGCTCCTATTAGCAAAGGATCTACACGACCTTTGTTTATTTGGAACAGGTACGAGTTCATGATGACTGGATCGATCAGGACGAGTGATGAAAAAAGGTTTGCGTTAGTTAGAGCGGCGGATGTGCTACAATGTGAATTGAGTCCACAGGGACCATGCAGTTCGTAAAACAAGGCACCATACCAGCTACATCCTCCAAAAGAGTGTGCGATGGCAACAATGTTGCGTGCTTGCAAACCAACCGAGGCTCTCTCTTTTGCAACACTTTCTGATACACGCGGAAGATGAACAGGAAGCACAGTGGACGATGGTTGACAAGGAACAAAATGAGTGAAAAAGTTGAGAATGTCGCGTGCGTTGTCCATCCAGTCATCTCTCGCCACGCATGTGAGATACATGACCATTTTTGAAGCAGTGTACAGACATACAAATGCACGATAACGATTTTTCGTTTAACAAGGCCGAGTCTCCGTGTTGAACAGCTTCCCATGTCCAAATTTCTTCTACAAGATGTGAACACGAGGCTAACAAATATCGGAGCGTAGGCTCCCAAATCTACGTAAACACATTAGCATTTTCAAAGGTCGAAAACATATACCCACCTCCTTCGGGAAGCCGTTCGCATGCGCAAAGAACAAAGTAAGACCTTTATCATTCCCACGTTGCTTGTCCAGATCGGGCCTATAATACCGGTTCACACAAATCCACAGAACCCTCTCATATCCCTTCTTGCCTTCAGCATCACTTCCTTTGGCTTGCTGCAACCATCTCCTGGTTTCATTGGCCTTCTTCAACTTTTCCTCCTTTGCCATTTGCCAGTTTGGAAGGAAAGATGCCGGCGGGGGCGACACATACCTTGTCGTCCGGAGGTATGCAGCAGGAACAAGGTGCGTTGACAGTCTAAATGAAGGATGAACAAATGGTTGGCGCTGTGGTGAAGGAAGGGGAGGATAAGTCAATACATCCTCTGGAGGGGGGTATATGGGTAACGGTGTTCGAATTGGTATATCGACGATCTCCACCGGACCGGATAGGGGAGGCCAGCTCAAGTGTGCGTCATCCGTGCTTGCCATTGTGGTGTCTGGCAAGATTATGGAACGTCGCTCTGACTCGGAGTAAAGGCAGTGTGGGAACCGGTGTTCGGGTATTTAGTCCCCGATAGGCTCTTAAAGTTACAGCGGGGTGAAAGCCATGTTAGTCAGATCCATCGAATCACGCAACACATTTGACTAGGCGAACCTGACCGCTCATCTGATCTTGTCCTTGAAACAGTCATCAAGTATGCGGGCCACACGGCTTACTGCAGTGGCTGAGAATGCGCGATACACTGAAATGAGTCCTAATTCCCCAATTTGCACTGGTTAGTAGCTGAGGTATGACACATTTCAAGACATATCTTCTTACCATCTTCTACAGACAATCGGCCGTACTCTCATCACCGCTTGGCTCTCATACGCTGAACTTGCTACATATTCGGACACATCCGGCAGGAGCACGGCTAACTAACCCGAATCTCCGACCTCTTATTGTGACATGTGATCTTATCTCTTATATGAGGGAATCGAAACTCGGATCTGGATGGTCTACGTCAACGCCGAATATCTGCCGAGTTTCAGGAGCTTTTGCGTTTTACATAAGTATCACACTGCCGTCCGATTACACTGTAGCAGGATGATCAACATTTGCAGGCCTACAAAACATGTACAACAGATACGATAACCGACAACGAGCGAGCGAGAATCCCGAAACCCAAAGAATGCCACCGTTGTCATTACAAAATAAGGAAAGGTCGAATGCTTTACAACTAATGTTACAGATGCTGCGCTCAGGGTCCAAGACGGAAGCCTGTGGGTCGAAAACAATAAGAGGTCAGCTAATTGTCTTCGGTCATTCTAAATTAGGAAAGTGTGTTGACCTGTGCAATGATGCGACGAAATATGAAACGCTGAAGGGTCATGCGCATGAATGCCTGCAGGACACATTTTGAGGTGCAGACTCACCAAATCTAACGGAATCATGCAATGACGCAGTATGCGTATCCTCCACTACCTCCTGAATCTTCGTTGGCGGGAGGTAGGGAAACTGTGGGGTCGTCTTCCCGTGAAGGAGCAGAAGAGAAGTAAGCTGCGATGGATGTGAAAGCGTCCATTGGGTTTATGAACGCTGGAGGATCAAGTTTTGAATTGCAGCTGCTGCAAAGAGCGAGAGGAGACGAGTGAGGAGCTCGAAGAAGACTCGTACTAGTCGTGGGGACTAAAGCCGAGTGCCAGCCACACTTATATATCGCCTGGACTTCTTTTCATTCACTAGCACGGATCTCAGTAAATTTTGGTGGCTTTTTGTGTCGCTATGTCGGCGACCTGGGGAGCTGTCCAAAGAACGTCCGATTGACAATAAACACTGACGGCCACCCTGTGGGAACTTGATGATGCCGGCATCATTAATATCATTGCCGGGCGAAGTTATTGCGATTCTTATTGTTGCAAAATAATAAGAATGTTCCTGATCATCGATGGTCGTGAGCGCCGCGCAAAGCGTCCTGCGGTCTATTAATAGTGACTGGTGGACCCAGTCGCGTGCCCTGCCAGACCCTAGCATTCAGTGAAACTTTGATTTTAAAAATTCCAACCTCGGCCATCCCACAACTGTCAAAGTAATGGATCAAGATCTAGGAACTCTGCATACTCTACATACACGGCGCTCTCAAAAATCAAAACATATCATAACTATCGCAATTGCAATCGCGTACGAGGGCGGCACCATACAAAAATAACGCACAATTCAAAGCTCATCCACGGCTTTCGCTTTCTTTTCCATTCCAGAGTCTCTCAATTTTGATAACCACCCTCTGACGATAGGATTGAAACCGATGGGGTTCTCGAGATGTGCCCAATGGTCCGCAGTTACAGTCTGGAAATCATATCGGTTTGGTTTCATTGGACTCGGAGCTTGTAAACGTACCTCTGTCGTTAAATTTGGAACATATTTCGCCGATCCTACCACAGTCCCAATAAATTTCCAATCCGCAGTGGAATCCTATGAGCCGCAAGGTTATTGCGCGACAGATGGACAAGAAGTCGACTTGCCTTGCTCGAGTAAACCGTCAAAACGGGCTGGGGAATGCTACGATTTCCGTGGTTATGCACAAATTTCCAAGATTGATACCGGTTCTGCAATGAACAATTGAGCCCGAAACATTCCGAGCAGGTAGGAAACGGTCGTACTTCCGTGATGTAAAAATGCAGAGCTAAGGAAGGGGACAATAACGTGTCAACGCTAGACTTGGAGAATATGCCAGGAACATACTATTTTCGAAACCTTGAACCTTGAATTGCTCAACGAGGTAATCTTCCTCTTGAGGAGTGAGATATGGAATCGGAGGAATCTAGTACTTGGTTTAGCAATGCGACGGATTTGGCTCAAGTGTATCTTGCCTCTTCAGAACCGAAGGCCGTCAAGAACGAGTCTCGGCTCCTCAAGAAAGCATCTGGCACTGGACTGGCTAACGTTCTATGGACTGATCTTAACGAGCGTCTGACGTCTTTATCCAGCTCAGCCGCTGCGTTGTCTGTCTTTTCATCGAAATAAACCTGATACATGAGCTTTGGGTAATATTTCACAAAGGACGTGCTAGGTGTGAAGGTATCCCCACCAGGGGCATACTAGAAGGCGTTAGAGGATAACAATAAGAAAGGGTTTTACGTCGTCAAAGTTATGAAATGCAAAACGCACGGGAATACTGATGCCGATTACAGCGTTGGTGATGTCCGGCCTTGCTCGCGCCATCTCGTAGCATATTTGGGAACCCCAATCGTGTCTGTCAGTTTCTCATCAGCCAAGGAAACAAAAAAGAGATATCGGTAACTCTTAATTCACCCCATGCAAATCACGTCATCCACACCCGCGTGCTTTAGGATACATGCCATATCGCTCACATTATCCTGTATAGTTCCAGAAAACCTCACGTTCCCCGGATGCGTCGATTTCCCAAAACCACGGAGGTTAGGCACAATCAGGCGATAATCGTTCTGTTGCACGTGTACTTGGTGATGATTTTGGACTTGGCGCATGTTAAAAAACCCACTTTGAACTCTTCAATCTGATATCGCCAAGTCGACCAAACAGCTGGCCAGCCGTGGACCATCAGAATCGTCTTTTTGGCTTTTGGATTGATGTCAATGTAGTCTGCAGCGTTTCCATAACCGTCCGTGCACAATAACAGTGCGAAAAAATATTGGGTTTCAGGAACAATTTAAAAGGGAAATCAAAAGTAAGTTGATGTCTGTATTACTCTGGTTCAGGTACGTACAAAGTTGGATAGGGACAATGTCCTCTCTCTCAACCACAAATGCGTCTTTCGAGTCGGATATACCACCCGCAGCCGTCCGCGATAAGGTCACCGTCCTCTTTACAGCATTGCAAGTAGCCGTCTTGCCTGCTTCTGCGTCGTACGCCTTTGGATCGAAAGCATGGACGCCAGCTTGTTCTCCGGCCAGAATGGTAGAGAGGAGTGTGAAGAAGGCTATTTTCACGAGTCCAATGGCTCGGATCTTCATCTTCTTTGTGTTAAGTATTTTCACAGCTGTTCTTGTAATACCTGCTAAGGAGGATCCACGTTGTGGAAGCCAAGGAGCGTTAACGCATGGTCAAGTCGTTATAAGCATAAGAAGCACCTGTGAAGTGTACTGTGATATGTTGAGGAGAGCATTGAATAAATTGGAACCCTGACCGGTTCACCGGAACCGGAATCGGCAATAAGGAAGATATGTGGGAAAGATTAGCCAAACCGGGCTGTCTGCCCACGGCTCCTTCAAATCGCCGACCGCATACCCTCGTGAAACTGAACGCCGATGATAAGCCTAGTAAGTAGTTCACTATTGAATGGTCAAGGTTTTGATCACATGAAGATCCCAGCGTGCGCCACAGAACCCGGGTTTGTATTACTGTTGGATTTCTAGCTGTTCTGTCCCCGGTCCTGGAAGACGCAATGATCGTGATTCCTTCCCCTTACTCTGCTTCTTGTTCTATACCTTCTTATCACAATCACCTTGTACGGGCTATAGTCAGGATGATGTCGCCGATATATAAATTGTGAGGAGTTTACGAACAAATACAAATAGAAAATGGTTGCCTCTCGAGTTCCACCACTGCCCAAGTTCAGACAACAATATCAGAGTTAAAGTTCATACACATGATCAAGATGCATTATTTTACGACTGTTGCAACAATGTGCAGGTGGCGCGAGACAAAAAGGATCTTCTGCAATTCAAAGCTCGTCCGCGGCTCTCGTTTTCTCCTCAGGCTCACTTCTAAACAATCCAACTTTCGACATCCACGTTCTGACAACGGTATTGAATGCCTCAGGGCTCTCCATATGAGGGTAGTGATCACCAGGTACAGTCTACAACGAATATTAGCACATTAAATCAATTCACATTATCGAAGTTACCTCTGTCGTTAGGTTTGGAATGTATTTTGACGAACGTAACACGAACGCGACAAGTTTCCAATTTACCAAGAGATCCTGTCATCCGTAGGTCCAAAGTCTGATTGATATATACAAGAGGAAAGCAATCACCTTGCTAGGGTTAACTGTCAACACAGGCAGGGATATCGTATGGTTGCCTTGATCATGTGGGAATTTCCAGGATTGGTACCGATTCTGCACCGAACAATTGAGCTCTAATATCTCAAGGAAGTAGAGAATAATCATACTTCTGTAGCATAAAAATACAGAGCTATTCCGGTCAACATTTGGTCGTTCACTGTATGGAAAAGACCTACTGCTTTTGAATCCTTGGATCTCGAATTGTTCGACAAAATAATCCTCTTCTTCAGGGGTGAGGTAGATAATTGGAAGAATCTGTTGCTCGCTTAACATAGCGCCAGCTTCGGCTAAGGAGAATCTCACCTCTTTGGAACCAAAGGGCCCCAAGAATGTATCCCGCTTCTTAAAGAAGCCATCAGGTGTTGAAACTTTCAATGATCTATAAATTGCTCTCAGTGACCGCCTGATGTCTGTATCCAGCTCTGCAACCGCTTTGGTCGTCTGTTCATCGAAAAAGATTTGATACATGAATCTTGGGATAAATTTCACATAGGATGTTGTCGGAGTAAAGGAACGCGCGGCAGGCACGTACTGGAATCCATTGAACGAGAACAATAAGAACGGGGTTTGTAGTGACGTTGTGGAATGAAACACGGTACTTACAGGAATGGAAACACCAACTACCGCACTCGTCATATCCGGTCTTGCCCGTCCCATCTCGTAGCATATTTGAGAACCCCAATCATGACTGCCCGTTTTCCGTGAGATAAGATAAGGTCGAGAACCGTAACTCACCCCATACAGATAACGTCATCCACTCCTGCATGCTTCAGGACACACATCATATCGCTTACAAGATCTTGCATGGTTCCAGAGGACCTCATGTTTCCCGGGAGTGTCGAGTTGCCAAAGCCGCGAAGATTAGGCACAATTAAGCGAAAATCGTTCTTTTGCATGGCTCGTCAGGTAAGGATAAGATTCAAACCTTGAAAACACTCACTTTGAACTCTCCGATCTGGTATGCCCATGTTGACCACATGCCTGGCCAGCCATGGATCATCAAAATCGTCTTTTCCGCTGTCGGATTGATGTCAATGTAACCTGTGGTAGCGTGAATAAAACAGTACATTGGTTATCAGCTGCTTCTTGTGCGGAGAAAAGTAGGTACATACGTATTTGAATTGTAACAGTCTCTTCGTTCTCTACCACCAGTGCATCCTTTGACTTGGATATAGCCCCCTTGGCCGTACGCGATAAGGTCACCGTTCTTTTCACTGCATCGCAAGTGGCCTCCTTGCCTCCTTCTGCGTCGTATGCCCTTGGATCGAACCCGTGGACACCAACAAAAATCACAGAGAAGGTCGTGAAGATGATCAGCCTAATCAACCAGCTGCCTCGCGGTGGCTCCATGTTTGACTGGTTCTCGTGGTGGTAAAGCTGTTATTGGTGGTACTGCCTGGAACCTAGAACCGGAATTGGAGAACTAGGAAGCATTAGAACAAGTACTTATGCGGGCCAGAAGCGAACAAATACCTGAGAACTATGATGTATTTCAAGTGACTCCGAGAGTTGCCCCATGTTCGGTCGCAATTTTTGACCGGTGACGAGTTCCGCAACGATTTTGCTCGGGGTGTTTTGTCAGCTGTTGTGGTTAGAAATGCCCCCAAAAAGAAAAAGAAAGGCGAAAAACTTCTCGCTCCCGGAAAGAAACCTAAAGGGAAGCGAGGTGATGGCATGGTGACAGACATGATACTGCAATCTTATCCTGCCCTGTCATCAGTGTCACCTCGCATTTGCTCATTGTAGCTGCATTCTCCTTTTCATTGGTAGCAGGTGCTCTCAATTCGTGGATGCTCAATGTAGTTTCTGATTGCAATATTGAAACTCTGACTGACCCAGTGTTCGCCGTGAAATTGTAAGGTCTCCTCGCACACTAGGTATTAACCATTCAAGCACAATCTATGGACGTACCAGATGGTTGTATGAACTTGTCCCTTCGTGACGACCGGGTGACACGGACGCCCTCGGCCCCCGCCGCGCGAGTCACGCGGATTCGCTCAGCAGCTCGCACCGGATAACAATTTATATGTCTAGCCAGAATAATTGCTCACTTGAATCGACAAGCCTATAGAGATACTTTGTAAACGGCTATAATGAGGATCACGTCGCCTATATGAGGAGTTCGTGTCGCTTTGCCAACTGCCAGTGTAAGAGTTTACAAACAAATATACAAAGAAAAGTTGCCTCTCTAATTCTACTACCACCCAAGTTAAGACAACAGATATTAGAGAGCTAAAGTAAATGCGATTTACATACACGTGATGCCGGTGAAACCAAAGCCATGAGAGTTGCAACTAAGTGCAAGTAGCACAATACCACAGAGATCTTCTGCAAATGGGATTCAAAGCTCGTCCGCGACTCTTCCTTTCTCTTCACTTCCAGACACTCCAACTTTCGACATCCACTCTCTAACAACGGCATTGAACGCCTCAGGGCTCTCCATGTGAGGAAAGTGAGCCCCAGGTACAGTCTACATTTCAATTAGCACATCAAATCATTACGCATTGGTGAAATACCTCTGTTGCCAGATTTGGAATGTACTTTGACGAACGTAAAACGAACGCGATCAGTTTCCAATTTACCAAGAAATCCTGTCATCCGTAGATCTATACTCTGAGAAATAGAGGAAGAAAGCAGACTAGCCTTGGTCGGGTAAACTGTCAATACGGGCTGAGTAATCGTATGATTGTCTTGATCATGTGGGACTTTCCAGGATTGGTACCGGTTCTGCAATGAACGATTGAGCTCTACAATATTTCGACGGCGGAGGGAATACTCATACTTCTGTGGCGTAAAGATACAGAGCTATTCCGGTCACCATTTGATCGTCCACCATGGGTAAAAGACCTACTGTTTTTGAAACCTTGTATCTCGAATTGTTCAACAAGATAATCCTCTTCTTCAGGGGTGAGATAGGTGATTGGAAGAATCTGTTACTCGCTTAGCATAGCACCAGCATCGGTTCAGGAAGATTCACCTCTTGGGAACCAAAGGTCTCTAAGACAGTGTCTCGCTTCTTAAAGAAACCATCAGGGGGTGGGTGTTTCAATGATCTATAGAGCGCTCTCAATGACCGCCTGATGTCTGTATCCAACTCTGCAGCCGCTTTCTCTGTATGTTCATCGAAAAATACTTGATACATGAAGCTCCGGATGAACTTTGCATGGAATGCAGGCGGAATAAATGGACGCGCGGCAGGCACGTACTAGAATCCATTGAGGATGAAGACAATATAAGAACGGGGTTTGTACGTCGTAGAATGGAACACAGTACTCACGGGAATGGGAACACCAACTACCGCACTCGTAATATCAGGTCTTGACCGTCCCATCTCGTAACATATTTGAGAACCCCAGTCATGACTGACCGTGTTCCGTGAGATAAGATCAGGGATGATATGTCGAGAACCGTAACTCACCCCATACAGATAGCGTCATCCACTCCTGCATGCCCCAGGACGCATGCCATATCGCTTACAAGATCTTGCAAGGTTCCAGAGGACCTCATGTTTCCCGGGAGTGTCGAGTTGCCAAAGCCACGGAGATTAGGCACAATCAAGCGATAATCATTCTTTTGCATAGCTCCGTCAGGTAAGAATAAGTTCGAACTTGGAAACCCACTTTGAACTCTTCGATCTGGTATGCCCATGTTGACCACATGCCTGGCCAACCATGGACCATCAAGATCGTCTTTTCAGCCGTCGGGTTGATGTCAACGTAACCTGCATGCGAAAAAAAGCACGTTTGTCGTCAACTAAGCCCTTTGCAAGAAACTAGGCACATACGTATTTGTGTGGTAACAATCTCCTCTTTCTCTACCACTAATGTTTCCCTTGACTTGAATAATCCCCACCCATCCGTACGTGATAAAGTCACCGTTCTTTTCACTGCATCGCAAGTGGCCTCCTTGCCTCTTTCTGTGTCGTATGCCCTTGGATCGAACCCGTGGGCGCCAACCAGAATGACAGAAAGGACCGTGAAGATGATCGACCTCGTCAACCCGCTGACTCGCGGTGTCTTCATGTTGTAGTGATTCTCGTGGCGGCAATGCTGTTAGCCTATTGGTATACTACTTAATGAATACCTGCTCGAAGGTAAGCTGAGTATGGAATGCAATGTATACGAGCTGAATACCAACATACCTCAGACGTGCTGAGGGCAACGGCTATCATTATTAGATGGGTTGTTTATGTAAATATATGCTTACTCTACGGAAAGGACCGGCGCTAACTTAGTTGATGTAATTTCAGGGGAACGAATGAATAGTGGAGCTGGGCACGAAATGAAGCAGCTGACAGGATATATATACGATAAGAAGTGCCGAATCCGAATAAATGGCATCCGAGGAGTGAAAACGGCGTCTTCTTGGCGGTATTGCCCGTGTCGATGACCTCAACACTACCTGAGATCTAGAACCAGCATCGGAAGTCTAGGAAGCGTCAGAGCAAATACTGACGGTGGCGAACAAATACCCGAGTATGTGGGCGCTGTGCTCCACCCACCACTCCCTGTTGCACCTGTAAAGTTTCGTGACTGATCCTAGCACTAGGTGTGCCGCGTTACAGGCTTTCTTTCCCGCCCGCCCGACGCAGCCCTCTTACCGCCAGAATCAGGCACCCTGCCGGGCAGGAAAGCCCAAACTCGCACAGCCAAGTCTACGGCTACCAACATCTCCAAGTCCAATCTCAACTATGCTCTCGAATTTTTTTGGACTTGATTCCGTGAATTTGTTGACTAGACTTTTACGTTTACGTTTAACAGACCGTCTCTTTCATGTTCCGCCGCTGTAGTCGCGTCTTCTGGGATGGTGGTATCGCAGACGAAGAGGGGGAAGTAAACAAGGATGAACGCAACCTATATAAGCCCAGGCGTAATGGTGCAGGGTGTTTAGGCGTCTGAGCCTTATTTTCAATTGCTTTTTGTCCAAGGATTTTGAAAGGCACTCGGAGAAGGTCCCTAATGTTGTAGCACTTTTCTGGACTTCTGTCAGTGACGGTTAAAAATTCCAAGACATGATGAAACGCATCACGTGAGCGTGCAACTCAAGATAGTAGGGATTCGTTTAACGATCTTAGCCAATTTATATAGCACGAGGAATGTATATGTGATGCCTTAATCCCAAAACTTTGTACAATCAAAGTCCAGTTCTATGCATCCAACTGTACGCCCAGGTCTGTCATCCAGTCAGAAGAGCTTCCGGAAAAGTCGGGTACAATTCCACATAGGCATTGAACGCCTCGCTGTACTGTTTAGCTCGCTGCTTGTGAGACTCGAAGTTGCACCCGCTGATGCAACCACCAGTAACAGAAGCGAAAGCCCTGATATCAGACACGGTTTTCGCCTTTTCGTGCCTCTGACCAACAGTTTCTAACAGTACCCCGATCTCCTCGTCGCTCATGGTGCCAAAGTATATTTCTTCTAGTCGAGGCCCAATCGTGCCAGATGACAAATCGTCGAATGTTCCTGGCTGGAACATCAACGGTCCATAGAGTTGAACGCTCTCCAAAGCAGACATGCTTCCAAGCAGCGACCTGACGTCAACAGGTTGTTCCGTCAGGCACAAGGAGAAATCGGTTAAACACTTGTTGAATCCTGAGCGTTGTGCCATGGTTATGATGGCCTTTGGGTTGAGCAGAAGCTTCGTCGACCACGTCAAGGGTCTGATGTCCAACGTTCTCAGGTTTGGGAGCGTCAGCGACCGAATGAAAGGATCGGCGCTGCCCTCCCCATCCATATCTAGCAAGAGATTCTCCAGATTTGGAAGAACGATGTCATATTTATGTTGCCCGTGTTCTAGCTTCACGAACAGAGTGCACTCTACGAGCGATTTGCATTGCTGCAAGATGTTGAGCAACATCTGTGATGGCCAGTAATTTTCACTGAGGTGGAAAACACGTAATTGGTGCCATGGAATCAAGTAGATACTTGTGATATCTACAAAGTCGCCGGGATCCAAGTGGAGGTATAATTCTTTGAGGGAAGGCATCTCGGAAAGCCGTGGAAAGTTATTAGTCGTCCGCATTGGTTTGTATAAAGTCAAGGTTAGGCCTTCAAGGCGAGACAAGTTGTTCGTAGGAACGAGTAAGAAAGAATGGAAAGACCGGACCTCAAGGCTCGTGACGTGGAACGAGGACAATAAGATCTGTGATATTGCAGCGACTTGTGATTCCAAAGCTCCGTAAACGTAGATAGACAAGGATATCGGTGTCATTCCGGCGCGGTTAAGCCAATTATGTGCGGATTGGAATGAAGTTGTCGCAGGCTCTCGTTCTCTTCTGGCATGATAGTCCACCGCTACATCACCCCATAGCTCGCTCGTATTCAGGACAACCTCTTTCCACCTTGAACAAACAAGTGGCAAGGTTACTTGTGTCGTTCCCGGTCGAGTGCCAGGGGTTTGACTCGGTTCCCTGAACATCACCGCTCCACAACAAAAGGTGAAGATACGTTGAATGATCTCCAAAGGTAAATAGTCAAAAAGCATGAACCTTTTCAAACGAATGTGGTCCAAGATAAGATCTCAGGTACTGTGAAGTTGTTATGACTTACGGGAATTGAAAAGGACGAGAACGCCTAGTAGTATATACAGCGTTTAGCACATCACGTGCGCTCCTAAACCAGCACGTGACTTCGCGCAAACCTCGTCACGGTAGGAACTTTAACGCGAAATGCGCAAGACAAGCTCACAGGAACACCACTACCGGGCCCTTGGACGTGTTAGAGATTTCAAATGCCTCATTACTGGCTTAAAAACCCAACAGTCGTCTTAAAGTTGCGTACATATTTCCACGAGCGCACGATGCTAAGGTACCGTAGTCCAAACTAGCTCCGGTTGACGTTATTGCGCTGCTCAAAAGCAGGTCTGCTCTGAAGAAGAGTGTCAAACTCTATGGACCGTTGACGCTCCAACCAGAAACATCTTGTCAGTTGTTGTGATCAGAAACATCAAACACAGAGAAGCATCACCTCGCTGTACCGGCGTCATTCACGTCGCTCCACCAACTTCGAGGAGTTTACTGACAAATGCGAGAAGTTAGCTCTCCTAAACAACAGACGTAGAAACCACTACATGGGAGTTGCAGCTATATGCAAGTGACCAAAAAAGAAGTTCTGCAGTTCAAAGCTCGTCCGTGACTCTCCCTTTCTCCTCACTTCCCAACACTCCAACTTTCGACATCCACTTTCTGACAACAGCATTGAATGCATCAGGGCTCTCCATATGAGGAAGGTGATCACCAGGTATCGTCTACAACGTCTGTTAGCATGACCAATCAATTTGCATTGGTGAAGTAATTACCTCTGTCGTTAGGTTTGGAATGTACTTTGACGAGCGTAACACGAACGCGATCAGTTTCCAATTTACCACGAGATCCTGTCATCCGTAGATCAACAGTCTGATAGATATAGAGGAGGAAAGCAGTCTAGCCTTGGTCGGGTAAACTGTCAACACAGGCTGGGTAATCGTATGATTGCCTTGATCATGTGAGAGTTTCCAGGATTGGTACCGGTTCTGCAATGAACAATTGAGCTCTACAATATTTCGGTGGCGTAGGGAATACACTTACTTCTGTGGCGTAAAGATACAGAGCTATTAAGTTCAAGAGAACAATTACGGGTCAACGTTTAGTCGTAAACCGCGTGTAAAAGACCTACTGTTTTTGAAACCTTGGATCTCGAATTGTTCGACAAGATAATCCTCTTCTTCAGGGGTGAGATAAATGATTGGCAAAATCTGTTACTCGCTTAGCATAGCACCAGCATCGGTTCAGGAAGATTTCACCTCTTTGGAACCAAAGGGTCCTAAGACTGTGTCTCGCTTCTTCAAGAAACCATCAGGGAGTGGACGCTTTAGTGATCTGTAGAACGCTCTCAGTGACCGCCTGATGTCCGTATCCAGCTCTGCAGCCGCTTTGTCTGAATGTTCATCGAAAAAGACTTGATACATGAATCTCCGGATAAACTTCGCATGGAATGCAGGTGGAACAAAGGAACGCGCGGCAGGCACGTACTGGAATCCATTGAACGAGAACAATAAGAACGGGGTTTGTAGTGACGTTGTGGAATGAAACACGGTACTCACAGGAATGGGAACGCCAACTACCGCACTCGTGATATCCGGTCTTGACCGTCCCATCTCGTAACATATTTGAGAACCCCAGTCATGACTGCTCGTTTCTCGTCAGACAGGAGAAGGGATGATGTCGAAGACTGTAACTCACCCCATACAAATAACTTGATCTACTCCTGCATGCTTCAGGATACACGCCATATCGCTCACAAGATCTTGCAAGGTTCCAGAGGACCTCGCGTTGCCCGTGAGTGTCGAGTTGCCAAAGCCACGGAGATTGGGCACAATTAAGCGAAAATCGTTCTTTTGCATGGTTCGTCAGGTAAGGATAAGTTCGAACTTTGAAACCCACTTTGAATTCTTCGATCTGGTACGCCCATGTTGACCACATGCCTGGCCAACCATGGACCATCAAAATCGTCTTTTCAGCTGTCGGGTTGATGTCGATGTAACCTGTACGTGAAAAAAGCACGTTAGTTTTCAACTAAGCCCTTTGCAAGAAAACTAGGCACATACGTATTTGTGTGGTGACAATCTCCTCTTTCTCTACCACAAATTTTTCCCTTGACTTGAATAACCCCCACCCATCCGTACGCGATAAAGTCCCCGTTCTTTTCACTGCATCGCATGTGGCCTCCTTGCCTCTTTCTGCGTCGTATGCCCTTGGATCGAATGCATGAACGCCAACCAGAATGACAGAGAGGACCGTGAAGAGGATCAGCCTCGTCAACCCGCTGCCCTGCATGTTTTAGTGATTTTCGTGGTGAAGCTGTACAGTGCCGGAACAGCTTGTTAGAGCAAGTATACGAGACAGTAATTGAGAGTTACATACGTGTGTTGATGCCTCATACTATTCGGGTCGCTTTTTTAGTTTGGTAAGTGCAACGTTGTTGCTTGCGGGGTCTTGTGTATAAAAAATTGTCAAAAAAAGCACAGAAATTGACAACTCTGATTACCTAGTCTAAGATAGGTTGACTTGAAAGTACAACAGTGCTCGTGTTGCAATTAGCGGTGCACGGGGCCACTGTGATATGGTTTTTCATAATCGCATGTGGGAAAAACTCGAAGCCAGTCTTTACATAGCTAAGCCGATGTAGAATTTGGAGTGTCAAGTAACATGAATGCATGAAGACCAAAAGGGTCCAGCTTGCTCGTTATTTCGACCGAAACCATAATGTATAGCAGTCAACTTAGGTTTGTTGTCATAGAACAAGCATCATTCCCATGTCTGCATCACCCGTGTGATCAGTACCTGCGTCCACGGCCGCCGCCTGGACCTTGGTATGGACTATAGTCTGGAGGGGGTCGCCCACCTGGAAGATGATCGCGTCAATCAACAGGAAAAGAGAGGTCATGAGGAACATACGCGGAGGAGGTGGAGGAAGAGGCGGAGGCGATTTGGGCCTAGCACTCAAGCTACTACTGCTGGGGATGATCGCTGCATCCTAAAGAGATTCATCAAATCCTCTGTTCTGAACACCGGGCCTGTAATATCCCACCAACATTTAGCACCAAACACTCAAGAGATACCGGAGACGCACCATCGAAACAAGAAGCAGCTGGCAGCTCGCCAATGAACCACGATAAAACTGCAGGCAGAGTCGGCACCTTCTTCTCTTCCTCTTTCTCTCTCTCTTTCTCCCTTTTCTCCCTCTCCCATCCCGGTGAATGACGCCTTCGGGGCGGTCCGCCCTCTCCCCATCTCCCATCTCTTTCCCTGTCTCTTTCCCTGTCTCCCCTGTCTCTATCCCGATCTCTGTCCCTATCTCCCATGCGGCCACGCTCAGGCCGCATAGGCGACATCTCCCTCATCCTCTTGTGTCCATGATCCACGCTAGGGCCTCCGGTTTGCCCACGACTATCTTCTCTCTTCCGGTTGTACCCGTCAGGCGAGGAAGGGCGTTTATGACCGACCCCTGCTCCCAATCCTCCACCAGGTCCAGTTCCAGAGCCGCCAATCCCACTAGAGCTCATATAGCCACTACCCAAAAGCGATTGTTGGGTCTCCGTCCTTCCGAGTGGCGCACCAGCGGCGGAGACAGAAACCGAGGACTGCGATCCGCTCACAGCGCTCACACTACCTGCGCTCGGTCTACCTGGTTTCTTCGCGAATGCGAAACCAAGATCATGGGAAGCAATCGCGTCAACGCCAAGATA
>KN818314.1:59111-107022 GCA_000827485.1 Amanita muscaria Koide BX008
ACTCGGACTGAGCAGGCGTTGATGGCTTCGAGATTTGCGTGTTGAATGACGAGCTTCCCGAAGCTGTCCCTCCGCCCAGGTTGGTAGTGGTACCAGGGCCTCCTGTAGCGTCAAAAGGCATGCTGCTGCCTACCGGTGCCATACCTGTTGCAGTACCATTGTGATTTTTACCGTTCTCAATGCCAGCTTCTTGCTCGAGTTTCTCGATTTCGCCTCTGAGGATTTCAAGGAAACGTTCAAAGGTGGCATGGACCTCAGTAAGTTCTTTCCGTGCTTCAAGCGCTTCGGCATAGGCGAACGTTAGAAGGAAGCTGTTATGTTGACCAACATTAGGGATGATGTTGAATAACGTTGAATAACGTGGGCCTAACCTTGTTGGGTTGGCTTCTAATCCAGCCCTTAATATTGACAAAGCTTCGTCATGTCTACCGACACTACTTGTCCACGAATATGCCATAAACCTGTCATTGGAGTAAGCACGAAGAACATGCCAAGTAACAAGAAAGTGACGCGCCAAACTTCACTATACCACCTCATCCTGATTACGGCTTTACGGTAAACGGCCTGAACACGGTTGATGAACACAACCTTGTCCTTGTCTTCGATTTCCAACGGATTGTTTTCTTCCCATTTGAGGTACGTCTTCCACTTGCCCACCAACGAGCGTTCGGTCAGGTCGAACGTTGGGGATGGAGGAAGGAAGAGTTCGGTATTTGACCTATCTGGCAAGGGTGGGTACGAGTTGTTGAACGATGGAGGATAAAGACCAGATACATGGCTGAGGAGTTGTCGTAGTGTTGTACGAGCTTGCATGTGGCCGGGAGAAAGGTCGGACATGAACTTTTTTGCAGGAATCTTGTTCAGATTGGTTTCAAACGCTTCAAGGTCATGCCATAGCTGTTCAACGTTGTCCAGAGGTATCTGGACAGCTCGATGGTAGACTTTTCGGAGCGCGTCCATTTTCTGTTGTTCTTCCCATGTTGTAGTGGCCTGTAGTTGACGCAGCTGAGTGCTCAGATGCAGATAAGAGACGTAAAGGCATGGACGTACCTCGCCTGATTTAATGAACTGAATATAGTCGCTCCATATGTGCCCGCTTTCCTTATCTTGACCCACGTGTTGCAGTGCAAATTCGTACGAACATCACGAGTTGCTGCACTCGTGTTCAGACGCCTACATTCGTGATCAAAAGGTCGAAATGATCTGCCAACGGAGAGGCCACACGCACCGAACATAAGTAAGGTAAAATTTCCAGAGGTCGACACACGGTGAGGTGCGCAAAAATTTCTTGAAAAGTTCCTCAGCCTCGCTGAACGTACTTTGATCAGCCAGGAAATGGTTGATGTATCGGATTTGTGCGGATGACTATGTCACGGAGAGATATGGTGAAAAATCACACGATCAATCAGCATTCGGCATACTCGTCGTTACACGTAAAAAACAAAAGAAGAGAACGAAGAGAACGGAATACCAGATGAACATTGTGGGGAAAAAGGAAGAATAACATATAAGGGACCGGAAACACACTGTGTTGGGGTACTGTTTTAACAACGCATCGAAGGCTGCGCGTATTTTGTCGATTTCGGCACTTGCTTCAGCAAGTTCAACCAACTTCCTCCAACCTTCAGGATCGTGCTGTTTTTCCTTCAGTCTTGCGAACAATGCGTCAAACTCGGACATAGGCGGTGATTGGGGTGAGCCATTGGATGGGAGTGTCGGTGTCGTCATGCTTGCATCGGAATTTCCTTCTTGAAGTTTTCCTAAGCCAGAATAATGAGTTACTTGTGCTTCTGGCTGAGCGGGTGACGCACTGGTGCTGCCGGAAGGCCCATAAGCCTGTTGGACTTGGTGCTGCTGTATGCTGCTTAGCGCTTGAAGAACCTCTGAGCTTGATTGGCTCGTAGTGTCGCCCGTAGCTCCGTATAGGTCCTGGAGCTGAGGCTGTGGGTCAGCCATGTCCACAAGAGCTTTGGTATTCGGACAGCAAAAACGGTATGAGCGGGAAGGCTTCAACGTCGATGGGCGTTAGGGAAGGTTTTTCCCACAATCATGTGACACTTTTTAAAACTACGCTCCCGTTTTCTTTCTCACGCCATGATGTTGGTCGTGCTAGTGCTACGCTGTTTATGAGCTCAGCATGTGTTCCATATTCAACTTCTGATCCCATCTCTCCGCTTTCAAATTTCAATTGTCCCGAGACGTCTTTGTTCTCGGATTGCGTATAGACCCCTCATCGCCTTCAAGCCGTCCTCAAACACATCCTCCCAGCCTCGTTCACTTCCAAATCTCGCAATGTTGCCCCAAGCCATACTCGACGAATTCCTTGATGTTCCTGCCGGAACAACCGACGAAAATGAATGGTATGGCGCTTGGAATGTACTTCTGACTGAGTACTTCCCCGTCCGCGAGGGCTGGATTGTAAAACCTCAGGTAGGTAAATCATACCCACGAGTTCGAAAGAGAGGTTGACACTTGTCGCCATCAGGCTCGACCATACCAAAAAAAACAGAGAATCCGTCGATTATGGCGTCCTCTTCAAGATTGAGCGTCAGAGGATACCTGTGATGTTCGTGGAGATCAAACCACTCACAGCTATGAATTCGCTTTCGGTTCGAGCGGATGCTGATGCGCAAATGCGACAACGATTTCTCGATTTCTTTGACGCTATGCCCACGATTTTGACTGGCATAAGCGCATTCGGCCACGTAGTATGCAAGTATGAGCTCGACAAAGAGAATAAGCGAATCACACCCAGCAAAATAGAAAGGCGTACGAACTGCGTTACTGATGTCGCGCCTAGGGCGCGTTGGGATCTGGACTTGACTACCGCTGAGGGGGCTGCTCGAATTCAGGCTATTTTTCAGGAAGTCAAAAATGTGAAGCTCAATGAAGGTGCGTATAAATACAATTTTGCAGTACCTAAATCTAAGACTGTGCATGTGTAAAGTAGGCTTTGCGATGCTACTGCAGGCTTGACCTTCTCCTTTGTCCTACATTTCAACCTCTCCCTATTCCGCTTCTGTATGCTCTCCCTGTACACTTCATCTCGTTGTCATTTCCTCCGAGTCATATTTCATCTTGTATTATATATGCGAGCATAACGCAGAAGCTTGAAGTAAAAGTTCGGTTATTCCACAAGGTTTTTACGGATCCGGGTCTTCTGCGACTCGGGCGCCTTACATACAGTGTCGATATTCAAGTGATGTGCAGTTAGTCACATCAGCGCTAGCGCTCACTTATCCCGAACAAGTTCGTTTTTTTTAAACAGCCTTGGACCTGCCGTGCACACCAGCGGCCCAGACTAACAAGTTCTATGCCTTGCTACAGAGTATGAATTTACACAGCTATGTCTTATATTAGCTTCGACTGTATACTAATTCGCGCTGCGGGAAGATTATTCATTATCGCTTCGACAGCTGTACAGTACATTTTGGACAAATCTGCTTCCAATCCTGCAGCTGATTCCACGGCTTCTTGTGAAACCTCTGAGGGAGGTGTAATACATTAAATTTTAAACGTAACCGCGCAGGCGATAGCAGTACAAACGGCCAAAAAAGGATGGCAAACCATAATAAACAGGAACAGGGAGATACCAAAGCAGAGTGGAGATAAAATAGACAAGACGAGGAGAGAGTGATGGGAGGGAGGGTTTTCGGCGTGCGCTATTATTTACAACGAGGTTTAAACTTAAGTTACCCCAGATGTCGCCCTCCTGCGGAACAGCATCTTAGCCGTCACATTTGGACCGCCGAAAGGTCCGAACTGCCAGTTCTTAGGGCGTCCTCGTTCATCCGCCATCTTGATGTCGTAGTTTAGGAGAACGTGTGAAAGCATTACCTTCAGCTCATTCGCCACGAAGAACCGCCCAGGGCTAAGTCAGACGTCACTATCACCAACGAATACCCGGAAAAGCGAGCGCTCATACCAAGCATGACGTCCATTCCCAAACAGTACATAGTCCACACTCAGAGATGCGAACTGGTGTTTGAGATTTTCGTTATCGTTCCCACGCATCTTTTCGAATCGGAATCCATCAAAGGTTTTTGGGTCTGTGTAATGGTCCTACATATCAACTTTTGTCAAAGAGAAAACTTGACTGTCAGATGAAAGGCCCACTTACTGCATCTGTATGAACGGGGTCGAAAGGAACTACAATCATGCCGCCAGCAGGGACTGTCGTACCATCCGAAAACGTGAAATCTTTCATTACTTTTCGGATCATGGTAACTGGCCAATGCGTTATAAATGAGGCACTTTACTTGCGTTGGAACTTACCAGGACCGGCGTTAGATACTCGCATACACTCTTTCATAAAGCTGTCCACTTTCCATAACTTGCGGACAGACCCCTTAGACCATCCTTCTTCTTTGATTACTGCCTCGACCTCGTCCCTCAGTGGCTGTATATATTCCGGTCGTGTCGCTAATTCATACAGTATAAATGTAAATGACTTGGCCAAATTAGCACAAACGCATGGCAGAAATAGGAATCTCCCTACCACCGTCGTAGTGTGGATAGCAGCGGAATTCGTAGCGAGCACCGCCCGGACGAGAGCCTCAGTACTTCTCGGTCTATCCATCGTAACATCGAGCGCCCAACTGATCATATCGTTCTTTGCAAGCATGGTTCAGTATACATGAGAAGAAGAGTATGGATACGAACAGGTTTTTCTGACCAATCATCCCCATGCAGAGCCTTCTGTTCAAGACGTTCTTCGATCAAAGGTTCAAGGTGTTTGATTCCACGTTTGACACCCCTCGGTATGCTCCTCAGAAGGGGGGCGACAAAACTAGCGAAGAATTAGTTTGATTCTGCGTCTGCTAGGGAGAGAAGATACGTACGGCTTTAAACTATCGGGAAGAAAAAGAAGGACAATTGCTGACGTTACGAGATCGATGGTAAACCGTTTATTCAAGTCTATCCAGTCAGGATTGCGGCCTAGAGTACTCATAGTCAGCGCAGCGACTCGAAGACAGGTTTTACTCACAGAGGGGTAAGCCAACCAGCATCCTGTTACTTGCTCTACATACAATGTCCATTACAGCGTCAAACACTGTGACTTCAGTCCATTCTACAACCGGTCAGCTATGAGCGTAGGAAAGAGCAGGGCAGAGAATCACCGTCTCCTTGAATGGGGATAAACTCATCAAAGGCTGCTATAATCTCATCCTGAACATCGGCAAGTTTTGCGCCAATATTCCTTGTGAGTGGTCCTCTGACAATTTCGAGATGGAAAGGATCGTCGAAAAGGTCCGGGCCAAGAGTCAGATCAGTGGAAAACGTCTTCGAAGAGGGTCAGATAGTTGCTGTAAGGAAAAATGGGCGAAGGTACCTCGCGTGTAGCCCCATCGGGAGAGAGATTCTCGTCTGGTGCACGACGTATTTCATCGATTAGCCGATCACCAGAGCCAACTACGAGCCAGGTTGTCAAGGTAGGTATCTTGAAAAGCGATCCCCGAAACTATTGAAGGACACGGTTACAGGCGAAGCAGAGTCTCAACGTTAAGTCTTCGCTACCTTGTCATATCCCTCTTGTAGCATTTCTTGCCCATAGAAAAAGAATCGCACGGCTCCGATGTAGGATTTTAAAGGACCAGAGGGACCGATAGTCGGTATTGGCCTTAGCTGAGGGATTGTTGTGAGCATGGTCGACTGTGGTGAGCTTTCGACACACCTTTCGATTGCGAATAATGGTTCTCCAGAGAGGGGGGACATAACAGAGCGCTATGATGATGAGGAGTGCGACAGCGGTTTGCCGATATTCGTGCAGAAACTTGATAGGACCAGTGACTCGAAACTTAAATTGTCCCAGCCTCCGATTCATATCAGACGTGAGGACTCGTGAGAAGGCGAATGAAATTATCTTCATGACAAAGGTCGAAATAACGAACGAGATTCGAGAACGGAGAACCTGTTCACGATAGTGATACTTACGGTTTGTAAGATTATATCTACAACAGGATTAGTACAGTATATATGAAAGATCATAGGAGATATTTACCTTGGACGTTACTGTAGCAAACGGCTGAGGTACTACACCAGTTGTACATGCTTATATACGGTAGGATAGGGATATGACCCTTTCCGTGTATCTGGGGCAATGTAGCAACACGCAGGACGACGGCAAAGGTATCTGAGTCGAGGAAAGTGTGTGATGTTGGTTAAAAGGTTGAAACGGTGCCTGTCGGAGTCTTGACATATAAAACAATAGAGTACAATTTGCATTTGAGTATCCGGGATAGCGGTAAACGCTAGTGGCGGTGGAATCGGCGTGGTGAGTCGGATCTGGTCGGATCTGGTAGATAAACCCAAACAAGCGCATCGGGCGGCGATTCGGCGAAGCATGTTGTAATCAACGTTACGGGGTTGTAATCTAATCATGACCACTTTCGGATGATAATCTGTCAGTATCTGATTGGGGGAAAGTTCCGACTGAAAATGACTTTTGCAAAACCTTCTAGCATTCCTTGATACTCTCACCACGCAAACATCAAACGTCATAACACAGGCACGGACTGGTACAACCTTTTACGCAGGACGCTCCAGGATGTCATTTTCCTCCTATGATTTGGCGAAGAGGAGTACCAACCCAATATAGTCCCTTCGCTTGGCGACTACCATCACACCATTCGGCGGTTCGGTACGACAGACTCAGCCAGTAAGTTCTTGATCAGTTCCTGTATAGTGTCTGACTGACTTTTTTGCAGTCGTAAGGCTTGGCAGCCCATTGAAAATTTCGGAGAAACAGATTAAACGATGGGAACATCTCGGTGTCAATATTGTACGTCCTTGAATTCTGTGCGACGTCCAAGGATCGCGTGGCGTTTTGATTGCTGATCGCATGTCTGCAGTACTGTACGGTATATATAAGCATCGACGGAAAGTGGAATTCCGTTCAATTCAAGCTCTAGTCGAGAGTGTATGTAGTCATGTCTGCCCCTGCGGGGTAGTCATGCGAGATGATATGCATGTACGAGTAAGATTACGTTCAGAATTTGACACTGGTTGACAGGCCATCCTGTCAATCTCGATCCAGTTGTAGATTTATATAGGCACCCTCAATTTCCCCCGCATCGCAGACAATACTCCTCAAACTCAGGTCGTTGGTGCCACCAGGGCTGGAATGCTATTTATTTAGACTTCAACTTCCACACCCAAACCAATGAGCTCCCTCGCATGGCTTAGTGCGTTATATAAATATCAAGCTTCAAATGTAAGTTCGCAGGCTGGTGTTGAATGTTATGAATAGTTGCTGATCCCTGGACCCTGCTCGTCCTCCAGTACATCCATGGCATGTCTCATTGTCCGTCCTGTCTGCGCAAGCTAATACTTCTGCGAAGTGGCATGTATTGCGTTGGTGGTGCGTTTATTTCAGACTCTGACGCCATTGATACTCAAAGTGCTGCAGGTCTTTGATCATCTAGACACTCTACCCCTTGAAGTCGAATATGCCTGGTCCTCCTCATTAACGATAGTTAATACCTTATACTATATCACAAGATATAGCTTGTTCATTGACTGTGCCATCGTCGCCTACCGTTCGTCTCTCTCGCCGAACACACATGCACGTGCTCGTCTGACAAGAGCTTTAGGCCAGTTTGCTCCCAATCTAAATCCGGAACGATGTCAAATGTCTATGTGGATTTTGGCATGTGCGCTCGCTTTTTCCCCTCCAAACTACATTAGCAAGCTCACATCTTGATTTCAGTTGAATACTGCGCGTCCATGTGGGTTGGTGAAGCCATACTCGGTCTGAAAGTGTGGTCTGTGTGGCTGTGAGATTAGAGGCTGACGTTAGCAATGCCCATCGCTTTTGCCGCTCTAAGCGTTCCTGGCATGATATGCCTGTTCAGGTACATGAAATCAGTTCGTTGTGCGTACTCGAAATTGAATATAAGGCACTGAATTGACTGCTGGCTTTACATCAAAGTTGATGCTACTCCCTTTCCGCGTATCGTGAGTTGCCCGATTGCAAACGCAAATACCGACATTTCCTGGAACATGGCGAGCGTCACGATTTGGACCTTCCGTATGTTTCCCATTGCTTGGAGTCTCTCCATACACACTCATGCAAGTGCAGTCATGTTTATATTACTCCTGATACCGGCGATCCGTGAATGTGAGTCCTCTTGGCAATAATATGCCATGAATTTTGATCTGTAGTAGATAAGTCAAGGGGTAGTTCAAAATTTGTGAAGATGGTTTACAGAGAAGGTCAGTTTCCATAGTAAATTACCTGAAAATTCACTCACCGTTGTTGTGTCACTAGGAATGATGTTTTATTTTTATTTTTTCAGTAAGCATCGATCTCGCCTATTGCAAGGGGTGTAATCATGTTGTGCTTCTAGTTTGGTTCCCTCCTCGTCGAGTATAAAGGACCAGTAAGTCTGCTTGTCGAGTCTTTTGGAAATTATGACATACCGTTGTCCAGCCTGGTGCTTATGTTGGCATAATTTCGTTGTGAGTAGACAAAGACTCAGTGACTTGCAATAGGTTCCTAACTTGAACAAACCACAGCCCTGCCCGCTTTTTTCAAGTGGCAGCTTTAAGTCGCATACTCATCCACACACGGCAGCAAGCAAGCAGAAAGGTTGTCTTTCTTGACGTGAAAGAGAACGCAAGACTACGATATACTCAGTCCGAGTCAAATGCAACAGTTTGATGACGACACGCGATTCGCGTACTCTACATCCAATTCCAATTTCTGTAGCATTAGATGATCAACAGACTTCACTAAATACAGGCCATAATAGATATAGATGTTATGCGAGAATTGTAACGTACTCATTAGTGCAATCACCGGAGCGAGGGCATTCACTTAATCCATTTATAAGCAGGTGATGGGTGATTGCGATCATCGATGCGTATCCGTGGTTCCGTGACGGAAGAGCGGTATTCCGAGAAGCGCCGGGTGATCTACTTGTCCTCAACGGGGTTACTGTATGATGGAGAGGACATATATAATGATCAATTGGGGGTCACTTCGGCATCAAACATACCTATGGAGGGTACTCTTCGAGGTGGCATCTACATCAAGTCCAAACCATCTTGTTACTCTCCAGGACAGCTTGCTCGATATCTGACTCGAATCCAATATACTCCAAAAGAACATGCTGAAGAGACATTCATTGCTGATGGGAGCTTTCCTGCTAACTTCGAAAACCTGGAGCGGTTGATGCGGCTTCACCTAGTGGCGTTCCCATTTGACAATACGGCTATGCACTAGTGAGTTGTGGTAGCTTAAATACCTCCGCTGTGATTTCCCCCTTATCATTTCGTCGGTCAGTACGCCAAGTCATGTAGTTGACGTAGATCCCCAAAGCCTTTATCGTCGCCTTCTGGATGAAAAGAAAGGATCCTACTGTTTCGGCCAAAGCAGCTTTGTTCTACATATTCTCCGGGGACTCGGCTACAGGTAAAGATAAGAATGTGTTCGACTTGCGACTTACCGAGTCATCCATGAAGGGCATATAACGCTGCTGGACGAGTAAACGTTCACAGATTGCTAGAACCGACCGACTTTCCGCCATACGATCATGTTATCGTTTTCGTGCAGCCGATTTCGGATAGCAACATTACATATCTGTTCGATGTCGGCTTCAGCAACGGACCTTCTCGGCCGATATTACTTACAGATTCCGACAAGAGCATCGTTTTTGGCACAACTGAAACGGAAAGATTCAGAATAAGGAAACGTGCGGATCCGAGATCAAGTCTTGGTGAGGGCAATAGATTCGTATTTTTTGATGGCAGATCACTTCAAGTTACTTTTTCTTCCCATACAGAATCTCGCGATACTTCCAACAACATGCACCTAGATTGGGCATTAGAGGTGCAACATGTTAACAAACACACACCGGATCCCTTGACAGCGCCTTGGATCCCTCTATACCCTTTCAACGAAGAAGAGTTCTACGAGAACGATATTTACAATGCTTCGTTCTCGTTCTGTACATCTCCCATGCCGATTCATGGAGGCCGGTTACGTAATAACATAGTGGCCTCGAAATGCTTCTTGTTGGACTCGGAGGGGAATCTGATATTTGATTCCGACATCGCGGCCAGGGAGTTGGTCAACACAGACATTTCAAAACGCAACCTGGGTAGAGCACTTCTGTTTGGCAAGGAGTTGAAGTTCATACGCGGAGGAGAGTCCGAAACAACCGTGCTAAAGACAGAGAGCGAGAGAATTGCGGTTTTGAAAGATTATTTTGGGATCGTAATTACGGATGAAGAAAAAGGTCACATCAGAGGTTTGCCTTCTGCAATAGACGTAGAGTGAGACTACTTAGACTCAAAATATCACGATCAGCCTGCTTAAGGGACCATTGTAGTTCAACGTTCAGCGCTTGAATATCCGGCAAAGGAAAGAAATTGACAAACCAAAAGTCACGTTCAATTACTCGCTCCACGAGCGACATAAAATGCTGCAACGGGCACAACCAGTCCGCGCTGATTCTGAGGCCTAAACAACTGACCAACAGCGAAAACTCGACTATCGGCAAGTATTCTCAAACTATCGAGGTGTTATTCATACATTTTCAAGGAAACGTGAAAGATCTGGAACCGCTATTTCATCTGTTGATATATCGTGAACAGAACTTTTCCACGCATTAGCGGCCGTTGACGGCGGTATCGAAATAAGCACTCACTTTAGCAGACTATAGCTTCGTACGAATCTCCGTCTCTTGAAGAATATCTCGAATTTCATCCGCTGTCACATGCATAAGAATAGAGAAGGCTGACACTCCATGAACTGACCTAATTCCCTTGGTGCTTCATGGGGGATCTAAAGGTAATCAGCACCTATTGGTCCTTGGAAAGGTACACCAATTAACGTACTAAATGGCCAGCATTGGGTATCCTCACATTCGACGAGTTAATTGGCCGCAACCACACTCGTTGCTGTGTCGCTCCCGGTGGACCCACCAAACTAGGCGGTCGATTAACAAATTTCATGTCTGACAAAACATCAAGACCAAATCGTACTCATCGGGATCGATCCTCCCAGGCATCACCCATCTTAGCTTTATCTTATCATCCAAAGTAGGCAATCTCGCGTAGACCTCCATCTGCGTTTGGATTGAACTAAACACGACCGCTTCTTGCAAACTTGGAGCCTTGAGCTTGACTAACTCGTTTCCCTTCTCATCGATTATACCTGTAAGACCGCACTCTGCATACACTTCAAGTGATCCAGGGTCCCACGAAGAGAAGAAAGGGATCTTTTTTAGAAGTCCGATAGCTTCTGATCTGCAGAAACAACAACAAGAACTTTCGTATTCTCAAGAGAAGATGTTCTTCAACGTACTTGGATTTCCATGTATCTCGACGTAGAAGTGCCCCTACCACGTAGTCGCCAGCGTAATCATCCTTCTCTCCAGGACCCAACGGTCTAACGATGACCGGGTCCAGTAGTATTAAACAAAAGAACAGGTCAGGATTGGTTAGAGCGGCGAGGGCGCTGCGACACTTTCATTAACGGAACATATACGATCAGCAGCGGAAGGTCACGTACGAAGTACACCCTCCAAAGGAATGCCCAATGGCAACAATTTTGCGTTCACTCAGGCCTTGATCGTTTCTCTCTCGGGATACAGATTCATGAACGCGTGGAAGGTGAACAGGAAGTGGGGTGGAGCTTGGTGACGATGGGATATAATAAGCAAAAAAGTTGAGGATATCGCGCCCGTTGTCTATCCAGTCATCTACGGAAAGCTTGTCAGAGAGATGACGCGTCTCATTACTTGGAGAATGCACCAACATAAGCAAGAAAGTTGTTTTTCGTTCACCGGAGCGGAGTCTCCATGCTGGATAGCCTCCCAAGTCCAAATCTCGTCAATGAGGTCAGATGATGAAGCTAAGAGATGTTTGATAGTCGGTTCCCAGATCTATCCGAAATCAGTGGTGAGCAACGCATTGATAATAAAATCATGCTCACCTCTTTAACAAACCCCACCGCATGAGCGAAGAACAACGTCAAGCCCCGCTTATTCGATTCCTTCCGCTTCCCCGCGTCAACCTTATAATACCGATTAACGCAAATCCACAAAACCATTGGGTATCCCTTCTTTCCCTCGATGTCGCTTTCTCTAATGCTTTCCAACCACTTTTTGACATCTTTTGCTTTTCCTATGTTGTCTTCTGTCCCTTTTGACTGTGGCATCACCGATGCCGATGGTGCAGGCACATATCGCGTAGTTCTGAGGTAAGCAGCTGGAATAAGATGCGTGGACAATCTGAAAGAAGGATGAAGGGACGGCTGACGTGGCGGCGAGGGCAGGGAAGGTAACGGTGTCAACTTCTCCTCAGGCGGAGGATATATCGGCAACAGAGTTCGCGTCGGTATATCAGGCACCTCCCACAGAACTGTCGGAGGCGGCCAGCCAGAACGTTCGGTCCTTGTCATGGCTTCAGCAGCCAGATACCGGTAACCGACTACTGCTCGTGCGACGATGCAGAGAGCGTGGGGAACGGCATGACATTCACGGGTGTCGCGCGGCTATCATTTTAATCGTAAACAGTATTTGGTTGAAGTTGTAAGCGCCGTTAATCCATTCCCATGTCAAGCACCGACGTCATCACTTTCATCATGTTTTTGTCTGAAACAAGCATTCTCCGGCATATATAAACCAGGCTTTCGTTCCTCGTCTGGTTTCCTAACTCTTCGCTCTTCACCAATGTCCTCGAACGATTTACAGTTCAAGGGCTACGCGCACGTACTGTTCTTTCGCTCATATACCGTCTCGCTGACTATCTCTCGTAGCGTCCATGACACCAAGGACTGGGACAAGTTCCAGGTTATTGATTTCAAACCCAAGGAACAGGGAGATCACGACGTCGATATCAAGATAGAATTCTGCGGGGTCTGCGCTTCTGATGTAAGCGAACCTTACTTGTTTCGTCGCGCTTATTCTGAACCGCATATAGGTGCATACAATCACAGGCGGTTGGGGAAAACCTATCCTTGTACCGTTTCAGTGACTGCTTTAGCAACCTGAACCTCACTATATGCTAGCCTATCATACCTGGTCATGAAGTAGTTGGGCACGTTGTTCGAGTCGGATCCAAGGTCACAGAGTTCAAGGTCGGCGACCGTGCTGGTGTTGGGTAACTATTATGTTTTCCTTTTAGCATACAGCGGTAAGTATTCGTTATAGCGCGCAGGTGCTTTCCTGTTTCAAATGTGAAAGATGCAAGACGGACAATGAACAATAGTATGTGCACCATTATCTACATATTCACCACGTTTAATTGGCCTTACAGTTGTACAAACGGTGTCGATACGTACAACGCGAAGTATCCTAACGTGAGCTTCAACCTGATCGAAATCAACCGGAATCTTAAATACCGTTTTTAGGGTGATGTTGCCCAAGGAGGCTATTCGACCGCGATTCGAGCGCATGAGCATTTTGTTCTTCCATTACCCAAGGAACTCCCTTTGGAAGAAGTTGCGCCTATGTTATGTGCCGGATTGACTGTTTATTCGCCCTTAGTCTGGAATGGAGCAGGGCGAGTTTCGCACCCGTCCGCATGCTCGTATACTTATTGTACATCACCCAGGCCTGGAAAGGTTGTTGCTATTGTTGGCATAGGTGGCCTCGGGTACGTTCTGCCATTTCTTGGTTTGCTTGACTGAAAATGCGTTAGTCACTTTGCTCTTCAATTCGCTCGCGCTTTGGGTGCTGAGAAGGTTATCGCCTTCTCTCATTCTCCAGACAAAAAGGTACGTACGTGTCATTTTCTGCCGTCCATCATCTCATGTCATTAGGACGATGCGATGAAATTAGGCGCCACCGATTACGTCCTTACCAATGATAAGAAGTTTGCCGAAACATGGGCGGGGAAGATAGATCTCATCATTGTATGGCAGCACATTACTCCATATTCCCGACATCTGCTCACATGTGCCCAGAATACAACAGACGTGTCTGATGCGATCCCCTTGACTGACTTACTGAAAACACTCAAAGTTCATGGACGCTGCATCCTGGTTTCCATCCCTGACGAAAAACTACCTGACCTTCAAGCCTTTGGTGCGAGGATGTCCGATTCTTAATCATGTTCGCTTATTAGAAATATTATAGCCTTGGCCAGTAACGGAGCGCTATTGGGTGGAAGCAAGATGTAAGCTTGAATGGCCTCTCGCTTTTGCTTCACTGAGTCTGTTTTTCAGAGGAAGTAAGAAAGATGCGGTTTCCATGCTAGACCTCGCCGTAAAGAAGAATGTCAAGAGCATTATTCAAGTCCTCCCCAGTACTTATCCTTTCTAACACGATGGCATAACGTCTCAAAGTGTCTCCCACAGTGCGTGAAGCAGGGACGGCTGTAAGGAATGTCAAGGAGAACAAGGTTCGCTACAGGCATGTTCTGAAGTAGGTATTCCAAAGGTCCAGTGGAATCGTCTCTAATAACGAAATAGGGTTGACATTTGAAACGCTCAAAGCCAAAGTTGTAATATTATTTTAAGAGAGGTTTGTTCTTAAATGAGTGCAATTAATGACATTTCATTCCTTAGCGGCAGTGTCAACGTGGCCATTCTTGTTTGTAAGTTATAACGACTAGCCTCGGCTTGACCAGCTGCTTTGATGATCCTCCGCGGCGAACTCTCATTACAACTAATGCCGAGGCTGCTTCGGTGTCATCTGAAATCTCGAACACAGAATAGCCCCGATTGTTCTCACTACAGAGGCTCTCGCTGACTAGTAGCGAAATCTCAGATGAGAATATATTTTACAGTTGGAAACCTTACAATGCATAGCTCACCCTTGTCACCGTGCCATGACCTCATAACCTCATAATGTATAGCCTTTTTTACTGTCTGAACAGTATGCATTATGAGGTTTCCTAGTCTCACTCAGTCACCGTATACCTACAAACCTCTGATGTACTAACCTTCCTCTTCATCCGTAATTACAATCCTAAAATAGTCTTTTAAAACCGCAATCCTCTCATTCTGTATTTACCATGGTTATTTTGAATTCCTCTGCCGGAACTCTTGTTTCTCGCAATCTTTTTCAGCTGGAGTAGCAACGACGGCTCGGATATCTTCCGGGCCCTGCGGCCTCTCAATCAATTCTTCACTTGCTCCAGAGCGCTGAATCTCCAAAACAGCGTGATATGTTACAAGTCTCAACGCTTCGTTGACAATCGGAGCGGACCGGTGAAGAAACACCCTTGTATCCGCTGCACCCTAGAGGCTAGTTCCAAATAGACTGCTGCTGAAGATGGCTTATCTGATCATTGATCAGTTCATCAGTCATCACGCCGGTAATTAGTAACGTATAAAACTGGTCTTTCCAAGGCCTTCATCCCTCTTCTCGTCATACTTTCAGCATGTCTTTTTTCCAAGGAGCATCAAACATTACCGTCAACGGCGGCGAGATGAACAAAATCTCTGGAAACTACGTAAAGATCGTCACAAAGAATAAGGACTCCTACAACACCAATACGAATTCAACCATTAATAAGGACAACAACACAACCACAACTAATAACGTCCACGGTAGTAGGTATTTTGTATCTTCGGATATGGATGACGAGGTTGATTGAGTGCTAGCTCCCAACAACGCAAATCCACCCGCCTAAACTCGAGCAGTGTGGAAGAAAATGAGTTGGTATGTACTGTCGTTTCTGCGATTGGAAGCGTCATGTGAATGACTTGAAAACTATCAGGCGCATGAGTAGCAGAGGATCAATATTGAATGGACACGTGTTGTACATGAGGCTTATGGCCTGTGACCTGTAGTATGGAAGACAGCACCTTTTATGTACAAGGGACACCAATTACAACCGTGCATTCCGTTTCTCGGCGAAATGCTCCGGACGGACCATCAGCTGGCTATTTTCACAATAGAACTATCCTGCAGCTTGAGCCCTCTCCAACATCTTATTAGCCGCCTTTCCCATTCCGGGAGTTGTCGATCCGGATCCAGGATTGTTACTGCCCCCGTCGGTATTGTTGTTACTACTGCTACTGCCACTGTTGCTCGACGTTGCCTGCTGTATAGCTAGTCTCCCTTCTCTCATTTTGACGAGGACGTTTGACAGTATAGATGGAGTGAAGAGTATCGCTGGTTCTTCTACGAGGGGAGAATGGCTGCTGCTGCTGTCGTTGTTGTCCGTCGTGCAAGCGGGGTCGTCTCCACCACCTGCGGTAGGTGTAGGTGTAGAAGTCGAAAGTGTAGACAACGTCGCCGTTGATCCTCTCGCCAATCGTTGTAATTGTTGTTGGTGAGGTTTTGTTGGGCTCATAGATGACATTTTCCCTGCACTACCGCCAGGACTAGCGGAGGAGGCAGCGGAAGAGGTATCCGTTGCGTCTTCCTTGTATCTGTCCCATAATGTCCACAAGGATACGATCTCTTGTATGATAGTCGCCACAAGAGGAAAAGAGACGTTTAGGGATGCCAAGAACGTGAGGATCGTATCTGGCGGTTGACCGACCTTCGCTGTCGACGACGACGAAGGCAAATGAGGAACAATCTCAGACCTCGACGGCGGATGAAAAACGACAGTAAGACAAATAGCAGCGACAGCGATAAGATGTGGAGGGTATATGAGGCATATGTTGGAGCGGTAGGTATCGTTGATGATGAACCACGCGCGTTGGAATCCTCCGTCTGGGAGCTCCAGTTGGCCTTGGCCTGTTCCCCAGTACCGAGGACCTTCGTCGATGGGGTGGTTAAGGCTTGGGTTGAGAGAGTGGGTACCAGAAGAAGGGGAGGGGTATTCGATGGCTTCGCCTTCTTCTGGTTCAGTGTCAGGGAGGGTGGGATTGGTATTGTTCGTGGTGGCCGTATTGGTGTTGGAAGAGGAGGAAGAGCTAGGATCGGGTTTACACAGCGCAGTAAGTGTGCGGTAGGGATGGTAGATGGTGAGATCTGATTCAAGATCGTCGACGAGGTAAAACTCCATCTCTGCGATACGGGTATGGTCAAAGTTGGTTGATTTGACGTTGTGTATTTCCTCTGGTGCTTTGGTGAACAAAACGGAATTAGTGCATAATCATAAATGGAAACGTACGACTGAAATGTGCTTTAGACTCCAAGGCAACTTGTTTGATTGATACGGGACATTCTTCTGCTTTTGCAGCAAGGTAACAGCACGCTGCGATGACGAGAAACGGATCTGTCTCGCAGTACGAGTTTTTGAGGTAGAACCGTTTGAAGAAGATGATTGCCGTGGCAATGACGCGTTGTCGAAGGGAGAGTCTTCGGCCCAGTTTCATGATAGCTGTCAAGTGCTTGTGAGGCATGTACAGCGCCAGGACAGGCACGAACGCACCATTGGCGAAATAGATATTGAGAAAATCAAAATACTCCGGGTCATGGTTGTCGACGTAGAGAATATCGACCGCACGGGCTTGGTTTATCGAAGCTCTGTCCACCATCCATCGTTTACTGCAAGAAACAATCTATCTCATTCAGCCATTCGACCCTTCAGCCAGGGTCCGTACTTACTAATGTGAGCTTGACCAAAAGTCAGCGGCCATCCTGGATGCTCCGCGCGATCATTCTCACGACAGTGCATAAAAATCGGATTTCAAATTCCCACGCATTTTGCTCTTTCTCCACCATGTTTGCTCCCGCTGCCTTCCGCTCACTCTCCTGCACCTCATCCGCTCGCCTCTTCTCCTCGTCTGCCGCACGACACACACGCGTCGCCGTGCTTGGTGCTGGAGGCGGAATTGGCCAGCCTTTGTCGTTGTTGCTCAAACAAGACCCGCTTGTTTCCTCTTTGAGCCTGTACGACATCAGAGGCGCACCGGGTGTAGCTGCGGATGTGAGCCATGTAGATACCGCCTCGGAGGTCACTGGATACCCTGCAGACAAACTTGACGAAGCTCTGGAAGGCGTCAAGGTTGTCGTTATCCCTGCTGGTGTACCAAGGAAGGTGGGTCGCTGCCCGTGCTCCTTTTCCTCTCTATTTCTGATGTACTCATGTCGGCGATTTTTATAGCCCGGTGTAAGCATATTATTTTGATTCATTTCATCCTGATTTTTGACTGGGTGTATTTTGAATTTGTAAACTCTAAGATGACGCGGGACGATCTGTTCAACGTATGTATATCCTCTCTGCTTCTTTCCTCTTTTTCTAACTCATCTTCCCCATAGACAAATGCGTCCATCGTCCGAGACCTTGCCTCTGCCGTAGCACGAGTCGCACCAGATGCCCACATCCTCGTCATCTCCAACCCCGTCAACTCTACCGTTCCCATCGTTGCCTCGACCCTCGAGAAAGCTGGCGTATTCAACCCTAAACATGTATTCGGTGTCACGACACTAGACGTCGTCCGCGCCTCACGTTTCCTTTCTGGAATTGCCGGTGTCTCACCTAGCCAGGCACCCGTGACAGTTGTGGGTGGACACAGCGGACCGACTATCGTTCCTCTCCTCTCACAGATCGAACACGGAAAGAGCGTCAAGGGTGAAACGTACGATAAGCTCGTACATAGAATTCAATTTGGTGGTGATGAAGTCGTTAAGGCTAAAGATGGAGCTGGGAGCGCAACTCTTTCAATGGCTTATGCCGGTGCCAAGTTTACAAACGCTCTCTTGAGAGGTTTGAATGGCGAAAAGGGCGTCGTGACGCCAACGTTTGTCAAGAGCCCGCTCTTCGCTGACCAAGGCATTGATTTCTTCTCTTCCAATGTCGAACTTGGAGTAAGTCTGTCTTGTCTCCTTTCCATGACCCAGTGCTGATCTGGTGTTCCTTAGCCAAATGGTGTTGAGAAGATCCACCCATTGGGACCGTTGTCAGAAGAAGAAAAGAAGCTGCTGGATGCATGCTTGCCCGAGTTGAAGAAGAACATTGAAAAGGGAAAGCAGTTTGCTTCGTCGAGTGCTTAGAGAATATTTAGATGAGAACAAAACATGGCTGGTAGATCTAGATTAGAGCCTACATGCATTCCTCCACTCTGCCACTCAAGGCCGTTACTTTGTCAGATATCACTATATCACTTGTAATGACGGCAATTTGTTATCCACTAGCAGCTTGCGTTCTCGATTCCGGCTATGAGATCACTGGTATCTACACCAACACCCTGATCTCCAGAGGGCATCTGTTGAACTCCAGCTCGATCAGCTTGTCGCTCGGTCTTTCTGTAACATTTACTAGGCCCTCATACGGAATGCCAGCATTCCTTTCAACGGAGTTCAACGACCCTCCATCCAAGTCCAGATACGTCCTCCAAGCTGAACTCCTCTGTTCCATCTCCTCCGTTTTCTTCACCAATCCCAAAAGCAGCTGCAATCTCAGTTCCCGGCCGCAACAACTGCTGAATCGTGATTGTTTCAGTCGTAACCTTTTCCTGTACGCCCTGACTGAGAAATTTTCCCGTGATACGAGACTGGAGAACGTACAACGCGTCCGACATTTAACATATTTTCAGGTGTGAAGGTTTGTGGATTAATTGCGAGGCACTAAAAAGCTCCGTTCGTTTTCGTTGTGGTGAATAGAACCGCATGGAAAACCGCACCTGCCAACAAACCAGGACACCAGAACGAAGCTGGTCAAGGGACTCAACGGGAGAGAAGCGCTCCCAGTTGGATTCAGCTATCCCCCAATCGAATTGAGGCTCTCCGACATCACCATTGTTTCCACTCTCCTCTTCATCCCCATATGGTAGATCAATATTGGCAACTTCAAATCTTGACTCATCTTCGTCTTCGTACGCCTGGGAGACTCGCAGCTCGTGGCTGATTTGCTCTTCTTCATGCGTATCCTTCAAGTTTTGTTTCTTCTTTTTCTTGGGCTGTCGCCCAAATTCTACGCTTGTTACGAACATGTTTGAAGGCAATCGGCCGGCTGCAGCCAATTCGGACGGAGGAAGAACCCGGGAAGGCAAAGAAGTTGAGGTATCTACCGTTGTATCTTCCTGGACCGTTTTGGTACTCTGGGCGTGCAGGAGAGACACAACGCTAGAGGTCGTAGCAGGCACTGGAGTGACAATGCCTAGTGATTGAGCGTTCCCGGTATCATCAAAGACAATTTTCCTGACAGCAGGCGCGACCATCGTCTGCCGAAAATTTTTCTTTTTGTTCTTATTCCGCATGGACATCATCATAATGTCACCGTTTGAATTATCAAGAGCGAGTGGACTTGAAGCATCCCAGCTTTCGGTCGCTGCTTTTGTTCCGGACTCAGCTCCGTTACCGGATTTCGTCCCCTTCGAGGGTTTCTCGGAAACGGTACTTCCCAAAGGGGTTAAATTGACATCGGAAATACCTTGAGGTGGCGCGTTCTGGGCTTCCTTTTCATATTGTCGTTTTAATCTCCTGCGGCGATTCCGGCTCTGAGTAGAGGATTTTCCAAGTCCTGGAGGTACAGGAGAAATTGCGGGTCTACGGGATGGTGTGAAAGAGTTGTTAACTCAAGATATTGTGACAATTACATTTTCGGCCGAGGAATTGGATCTGGAGGCAAAGACAAACTCCGTGAACTGTTACTTGACGTTGACGAAGAATCTGCTGATTCATCTGAAGATTCACTGCTGGATTCGTCGTTAGACGTGGTCGAGGAATCGGAGTCGGATTCGTCATCCGATTCTGAAGTTGTGCTGATTGATGCGGACTCCGAGCTATCAGAATTCATGGAGGCATCGATGGGGACATCACAGCCCGCGCTTTTGTGACTATTTTTCGTGTAAAGAGACTTTTTTCGTTTTTTCGTAGGAACACCTGAAACATTCAAGTTTGGATGAGGCAAAATGTCAACAGATAGTGAGGCACTCACCGTCAAAAGTATCGCGTCTTTTCCTTTTCCTCACATCTTCAGACTTTACAGGAGCCTTCTGGGAGATTTGTATGAAAATCAAATCGCCATCTCTGAGAACCTCCTCAAAAGGTAGGTCATCCAGTAACTCGAAGCCTTCCAGAAGCAGCCGGATCGTCTTAAAACTGTGGCCTCCTTGAGATAGTTGTTTTATATCATGACATAGGAGTTTCTTGAACTCTGATATTGTCTTCACGGCCAAGATTGCGCCAGTAGTTCGCGGAACGAACCAAGCTTTCAAGTCGGGCAGTGGGGGTATGGTCTGAACCCGAATGCGCATTTTGATGTGACCGTCACAAAATACGTATCTGGAGTCGACTGCTATGATATTACTTCTGTTCTTCCTCTTATCTTCAACTCTCACCGTCGCTCGCTTGACAATGTTCTCCTAACGATGGAAAAAGCTTCAGAAACTGTCACTAGCCCCAAAGTCTGCTACCCATCGAATGTCACAGCATTTTAAAAGTCCATCGCAGATGTAGAAATGATTTTGCAGCTTCTGGACAACATGGATGTGCTTTTCAATTGAAGGAGCTCGTATCAGATGGATCCAATCCTCTAGGAACAAAGAGAATAAAGACAGAAAATAGCTGATGATTTGGTCCTGTGTCGACTTGCACTTGTTCCGCATACGAGATTCAGCCAGACGGAATTCTGAGCCATCCTCTATGCTCGAGGACACGAGTTGGTCCGTCTTTCGTTGAAAAAGAAATGCTGCTTTAGCTTTTCTTTCACGTGTCTGCAGGTTATTAGCCACACACGGATGGTGGACTAGCGCTTTCGCCGCCGACTCCGGGACTTGGGACAAAAGGGATAGGTAGAAGCAAATTGAAGATTTTACCATGGGTGGCTTTCTCGCGCTGAGAATAGTAACATAACGCCATCAGCAGTCGACCTGGAACACCTGAAGCGTGGTTCTTGTGCTTGCCATCTCCTTGATGCGTACAAAAAATTCATTTTCTCGCATATAACAAGGAACTTACCCCAGGAGGGACACACAGCCCAGTCATGGTTGACAGCGAAGAGGAATAGTTTTATCTCACCTCCATTCCTTCACTCTCTGGCTGTTCGATTGTGGGTTGGCAAAGTCATTCGTCACTTCAAGCTTCTGTCAAGATTTGGGTTGATTTCCGTGACTAACATATGGAATCCCTAAACCCCAAGACAACCTCTACAGTTCCAACAATTCACTTTCAGTGCCTCTCGTCTCTCGCATTCGGGTGCGCTTAAGAGTGTCCAACAGGTCGCTGCAGAAGGGTGTACGTGGCAAGAATAATGTTCCGCTCTGAGAGATGTTACTATCTGCAGTAGACGCATGGAAAAATGGTTGGAGTGCTGACGTCTACGTAACGCGTCCAGAAATAACGAGGAATTTTAGAAAAGCGACAACGTAATTCTCTGATTATGATGTTCAACTTGTTCGCTCCCTCAACCTCGATTGTCGGTGCATTGCAGTTTTACTTGGACCGTCATATTTCGGTTTGATTTCACCCATAACCATCTTTCTTAGGTACCGCTCACTGGCACCTCTTGTGGACCACAGGTGTGGCGATTGGGGCGAGCTCGGTTCCGACAGACTATCGAAGTTTTACCGCGGTATTAAATATACACGAACCGAATACCCCGCAAACTTAATACCCCGCAAACTTCAGTGGTGGTCGGGCACCGCCAAAATACGGGAAGTGACCTAATTTAGCTCCTTGGTCGCCTTATAAGCAGGCATTTCGCCTCTCACTGATACACGACCTCGACAGTCATGTTTCGCGCCACCTTGTATTCCTTGCTTCTCCTGCCAATTTGTCTCCTACATGCTGCCAATGCGTCTGCCAGCATCGGGCTGGACAGCATAACCACCATTTGGCAGACTCCCAAGTTTTATGTTGTACACACAGGAATGATTGGTGAAACCGTGGGGGTCGAACGAGCTCTTGCTGACGGCGGTGGTCCTCGTGGAAGCGTACGTATCGCCAGACATCTCAATAAACTTTATCTCATGCAATCGATGCGACAGAATCTTGTCGTTTATCAGAATATAACCACCAAGATCAGCAATCCCAACGGCGATCTGTTCATTGGCCCCAGCATGGATTACACGATGCTTATATGGGTCCCAGAACCTTTCGCCTGGAATAGCATTTCAGTTGATCCTTTTGGATTAAAGTATCGTCTCTTCGCTTCTTCGTTTATTTCTTTCCATTAATCTTCAACGCAAGACTGTTTGCACGGAAAAACAACGACATCGCTGTTTGTTGGCAGCATAAAGACAATTCCACCTCCATGATCGTAGGTTGTTTAAGCTCTGTACTGGAAGCTAATGCAAATCTGTTCCAAGGCTCAACTGAGCAGTTGTGACTCACCAGATACCTATTGGACATGGTATTCGGGATTTTAGTGAAGGGGGGATGCTAAATGCATCAAGCGCTTCAACACGCAAGACAAACGACGGTATTCTGTGAAGTGTTTTGAATGTACATTCACTGTCACCTTTTCCTTGTTCTTGATTCTTCTTATACTTAAATGAAATGTATCTACTATGTCGTGGTTACGGTTTTCTCTTAGATTCAATCCTAGTTCGAAAGGAATCAATGTCAATATATGAGATCTCAAGATTTAAACCAACGGATTCGTTTGCACGTGATGTGCGCCAAATAAACCAAACAATGAATGAACAGAACCCCCGCGCCGAAAAGTCGAAATCACGCAGGCCTGGGACACAGGTGTGTTGGTTCACAACCTGGCGCAACGTCTTCTCCATGCCACCACGCTGCACCAGAGTCAAGTCAACTAATTCAGAGGTTTTACGTCTCACAGAGGCATTGACAAAGTACTACATTCTCATTGAAACTTGCTCTCAATGTGTTCGAAGTTCTTTACCTAACAAATCGCAACTTTACAAAGAGGCAGTCGGGAAATGGCGACGCCGCTCGGAGTTTTATCGGCCGTCCCGGGGGGATGAGGCTGCAAGGGCGAGGTTCTTCTCCGCTGTAGACAATGCTTGCGAAACTGAGTCAAGAGCTCCTGAAAAGTGCGTTCTCAACTCGCCGCGTGATGCCCTTCTCAATATTGTATCTTCCCAAGTTGTATCTGATCGTTTTTGCGTGTTCGGCAGCCATTCAGGTCATTATGGACCAAGATTTTCCGAAAGCCTGATCGCTGCCATATTTTGAATGAATCTCAATGGCATCTAGTGTACTAACACCGTTTTCTATACATTAACATCCATGCAGTGCCGAACAACTCAAGCCGAACATCGCTTTGGCGTCTACGTCAAGTTCGAGTGCAGCTGCACGATTTCCACCTCATCTGGTGTCTGCTTTCTTCCCAGCAACTCGACCAAAACAAGCTTTTGAGGAACTTATTGGTAAACAAGTCTCTTACCGAGATCCCAAGAACGGAAAAACCAGAGAATGCACCGTCATGGACCATATAACAAGCCATGTTAGAAGAACATTCTATGTGATTACATATAGCGATGGATGGGATGAGGAGGTCAGTGAGGATGAAATGCGGAATATGCTGGACAAGCCTCTTCAGCAAACATGACGGTTCCTTGTACTATTATAACATTTGCACACACTATTTTTGACGCGAATATCAACTGGGCTAGATGACAAAATACATGGATGAATGATTGTGATTAGTTGTCTACGTTATGCATTTTTATTCCGGGAGATGTTGCGCCGAGTTTGGATAAGTATTAGTCCCAGCAGGAACTGACTATCCGGTCCGCATATTGTTCGATTTATCCCAGAACTGAGAGCGTTCTTATCAAGTGATCGACTGAAAAGCGAAGTACACGCATCAACCGAGCCTCCGCCATTTCCAATGCGTCATCCCAACCGCCACCTTCTTTCCTTCCCACATCGACATTCACACTCTGTGCAACACCTTCAACCTCTTCGCCCAATTATAAAGGTGAGAAAACAAGCTCACGCATTCGCACATCTTTGAACGTTCTTCGCAAGCCCATTCTAGCTTCTATATCGTTTTTTACTCATAAGCGTTCTGGGTATTGTTCTTGAGCGATGAGAACTTGCAGAGATCCACAAATGTTGACAGACAATAGTAAAGTGGCATCGTATTTTTACCATAGCTTACACTGCACTTGTACATACCCTTCTCACAGATTAACGCACATCAAACTTTCCCATGCTGTCTCCAATTGATATCCTCCAAATCTGCTCTCGAGAACTTCACTTACTGATCATGGAAACTTTCGAGTAGCTGCTGGAGGTGGGGGAGGGGCGAGAAGCACGTCTTCAAGCGTGGCAGAGTATTGAGTTTCTGATGAGTAGGAATCACTTTGCTGGCGCTTTGGAATGTATGCAGATCGTATGGGCGTGAAACCGATAGAGTAAGCAGATGTTGGTACAGGTGCCGTTCTGGGGCCGTAAGTATGGTAAGCCGGTGCAGGACACGACACCGGTGGTCCTTGGACTTGGATGAAACCAGATTCAAATGGTGTGGGTAAGGGTCCATCAAGTTGGTTGGCTTCGACAGTTGCTATTGCGTCCCGTTCCCGACTTGCTCGACGTCGTTGCCAATAGATGACGCCGACGATAATGAGCACCAATAGCAAGACTAGGGACGGCAGGTTGAGGATTCTTGTGACAGGAAGAAATGAATAACGCACGGAAAGCAACCCCAATCCCGATATGTGCACGACTTGGACATAATTGCGTACCAAATCTGTAAAATCCTCAAGTTTCAGTAATTACTCGTAGTTAATTACCTCAATACTCACGTATTATAGCAGATTTGAGTTGCGGAAGCACCGGGCAGGGCAGCCACTAGCCAAAGAGTCGTGATGAGATTGACCCAGTCTTTCCCACACAAGGACGAAAGGTCAGATCAACCATCCGCTACAAGCTAAAGAACTGCTCACAAGAATCCATTTCAGCCTTGCGTACAAGCATCTTTCCTTTCCGATATCCCTTTGGGACCAGCCAAAGATCACAAATTGTTGATGGCGGATTCTTTATCCTTCAAGGATGAAAAACGTTCGCTTATCTTGGGACCCGCGCAGCAGAGTCCTGGAAAATGGTAGCAAGGTTAGTTGCCTGATGTGGAGGGAGAAATCAACTCGCCAAGAAGTTCTGCGCCGCATCAGGGCGATGTATATAGCCAGGCACCGAGTTCAATTAGAACTCCGCAAGCTGTGTCGTATCCCCGTGTGCAACTTGAAGTCTGCAAGATATCTAGTTGTTAGACTTATGTTCAGTTGCTGACCTAGAGCTAGCGCGTTGTCACTGTGCCGTTGTATTCGCAAGCTCAGCGTCTCCAGTCCTTGGAGAAGAGGGCAGCAAAATGGATGCAGCGATATGATATATCCGGCATACTTACTAAAGCTAACGAACATCTGGAACTTTCGTTGTTTCGATACGAGCTTACGGTATACCTCACCTCTACCCTAAATCTCACAACATAACCTAAGGGATCGAATGTGTCGCTGAACGACAAGGCCGCCGGGAATTGGCTATTGGTTCAGGTCAGACTCGGACTTGCCGGGCCAGAGTCTGAGTCAATGACGACGCCTACAAACCTTAGTCGATGCCTTCGAATCTACCTGGTGACCTGGTCGCACTTTGCACTGTTGTCAGAAACTTCCTCAGATTCTATTGTCGGCACGAGCGACGTTGGAACGCGCACCGACGATATCGGGTATTTGATAGGCTATACAAGTGTCTCAAGGAAAAGATGCGGGCGCGGCTATACACCCACCTCCCATTCCGAACGCGTTGTCAACGATAAGAGGGATACCATGATCATGCGCTACTTATATGAAATGAGCTCCCAAGAGCATTATGTATTTAAGCTGTCGCTGGAACTCTCCGACTCGCGGGAATAACATTGAAGTCGAGGTTATCTCGAGTTCGCTCACAGCATGCGACATGTTGGAAGCTCATAAAGATGAAATACAACATTTGAATTTCTCGTGAGTATCATGTAGCTACAAACCCATGTTTGATGCTACGATTGTTTGCTATGTTTCTTTCAAGTCCTAAACTTGATGCCCTTTACCTCACTTCACCACGCCCAAGACAACGGTGGATGGCTAGTTCAACGGGGGTGGATCGCCAGTTACGGTCTCCCATTCAGGGCCTTCTGAGACATTCCAGTTACCATGACAGCCATACGTCCAGTCCGTTCGTGCAATGTTTTCTTTATGAGCCTCCACAAATCGGTTAATGGGACACATTCCATCGCGCTGTTCGGGACATCCTTTGATACCTGTGAGTGGTGCCACACCGTCATTGATAATTATACGGATCTGGGGATCTGGAAGGGTTGAGCATTGAAGGACTGAATAGCTCAGTTGGTCAGCAGTCTACGAGATATAAATACGTGTCAAGAAGCTCACGTTGGAATTGTATGTTGGTGGCAAACGGCGCCAACTGGGAACTCTTAAATGACTGTTTACGGGGGATGTGAGTTACAGGAAGTGGGCCCTGAGCAGCGAACGTAGTCAGGTTGAGGGCTGTGATAACTTTGGAGATATTAGTTGAACAGTCGAATTGCTTGCCGAAGCACGTACTATTTAAGACGACAACTTCATGAGTAGCATCAACATACAGACTGTCGTTTAGTGGGAATGTGATTGGGTTATCATCAAGCGTAGCATTCGTGGATGAGTTGTGCGTGGAAATAGGAGTGTGAGTGAGGCGTGCAATTAATTCTTGGACATAGCCTATTCCTTGAACACGCCCAACGGGCGATCCGAAGGCCGAGTCATACCTGATGGATGTAAGCATTCACACCGCAAAGTCATTAAGTGCTTGTTGTAATGCAAGCTTACCACAAATCGAGGTCCCACCTGCAATTTTCTGAGTCAGACTATTGATAATAACAAAAAGAACTGACTGACGAATAATCAAACCCTTCCCACTCTTCTCTGTTGAAGAGCTCGCAGAATTTCGAGTACCCGATCGCCACGGTCTATACCTTGCTTAGAAACAAACAAAGGCGAGAAATGGGATGGACACGCCTCAAATGGACACAGAAGCTGCATGGTATAAACGTCCTCGATGCTAAGATCAAACCCACGTATTTGCTTCTGAAGGCGCGTTTGGGCATCCTTCAGGTACTTGTTTGTCCATTTTTTGACATACCAAGCACCCCGCCCCCCTCTTTTGGGTTCAAAGGCGTTAGGACAGCTGCGGTACCATTGAGCAAGGAGAAACAGATGGAAAAAACAGCTCCTACGTGTAAAATGGTGCTAGCGTATTCTTAAACTGGGACGATAATCAAAAAAAGTGAAAGACAGAAAGCAATCCGCTGCCACGTACATCCTTTCCTTCTATGGTAATACTTTGTTGGTATTGACCTTCGAAAGGGTAACCGAAAAATCCGATGGCGAAATTCAAAGCAGATGCAACCATTCGATCTCTGTCACATCGTTCCGTAGTCAATTATGGCATCAATTCGGCAGACCATCGACTCTTACTGCGATTCAGTTCTGAACACAGGTATCGTATTCGTTTCTGAGAAATTCTAAACTTTCTGTGAGACAGCAGGTAGGGAAGTGTAAATCATGCAACGATACCTTCAAGAGATACCCGTATTTCAACCGCATAGATACTCCGAGGTCAACTGCAGCACAAACCATGAGCAACTTGAAATATAATTGGACAAGACAACGACGCACCAAGTTGCTGCCTTCCGAAGGGTGTGAGCACTGTGATGCTAACAATTAATAAACGCTCTAGAAGTGTGAACGTTCACTCAACCCTCTTGTCCTAACTTGTACGTCCTATAAAGGGTACGTTAAACGGGGACCCGTGATTAGACAGCGATTATAGCCTACCATTCGTTCAGAAACTTCAGCTTACCGGTCGCATTCCACTGGCTTGCGGCGTCATGCAGTTTACCTGCTAATCCTGCAGGGCTCCCGTACTCGTCTTGTCAATAGTGAGCTCGCGAAGTGGCACGGAAATCGCATACATACTCCAGCTGGACGGGTATCTGGCACCATGACGATGCAAGAAATGCAAACCAGTGACTCTACAACCTTCCGGAGTCCCTGGTTCTGAATCCAGACCGAAAGCACCCTTGCCGACACTATACCAGGGACTGAGACTTCCCCAATGTTTGAATAGGTCGAAGCTACCATGCTTGTCATGAGGCCTTCGGCCAAGAGATTCTGGGACGACGAGCTGTGCGGCGCCTGTGTGCGTTGGGTAGTGGGGCGCTGTGGCTATTAAAGCCGGTTCCGCGCCAGTTGGTGTGGCCCCAGCATGGCCCACATTGGTTGGAAACAACGACGGGTTTGCATTGATAGGTGAGGTAGGCGGATAACTGTGAACCTCACTGGACCCAACGTAAGGCGGAGCAAGATTAGCAGATAAAACGCTTATGTTGGAATTGCTGAAGTAGTTAAAGTCGATGACGGAATACTGGACGGCGAAATGGTAAGTCAACAATCCGGCGAGGAAAGCTACGACGATTCGGATGAGTGGCAATGCTTCGTATTGAGCATCACGGTTTGCTGCTTGGGGCGGCAAGAAGACATCTTTCTCGTTGTAATCTGTTGCCTCCACGTCGTGCTTTTGCCTTGGACCCATTGTAAGAAGTATGGACTGAGCAGGACGCAAGCGAATATATGCGCAACGGCCAAGCGAACAGTGACAGAAGCGAACAACGGAACTTATGGATCATCTTCTAAGAATTTGCCGGCATCAATCCAACCGAAGTTGCTTTTGTCCAAAACATGATGCATGATGTCCCGGGCCTTTTCCGGGATCATTAGTGCTTTCAAAAGTGAAGTTCGAATCTTCGATGTCGATGTAACCCGTGCAGGTCACAGAAATGGTAATTTCTTGATTTTGGTGCATGGGTGTCAAGTTCAGGGCAGTGAATGCATATGTAGCAGATTGGTTCCGGAAGGCGTGAACAGAAGCGGTCGTCACGATAATCCGAGTCACGTTGCCTGGCAAGCCTCTGCGCGCAAGAGGTTTGAGTGCAAAATGGGAACTGTTGACACGACATGATAACAGCGGCGGAGTCCTGCCTTGCCTACAATGCGCAATACAGTTGGAACGTTGATGTTAACGACCACTGAAATCATGATATAGTACTTGCTACACCACTAGATTGTACCAAAGATGTCAAGTCTAACTAGATACAGCCCATGCATCCGAGTCAAAACCCATCACCCGCCAACCACCTCTTCACCATCTCCAACGATTGCACGGGTTTGTCATATGGAACCTGGGTAAGGGATTAGCAACTGACGTCCCGTAAAACAAGAAGTGAGTGCAAACCATATGGCCAGCACCCTCCACCGTCAAGAACGTAAATGGTCCGGCACTTCTATACACACCCGACTTCTTGCCGTCAACCTTCCACTCCTTCAATTCTTTACTCGTAAACGCCTCCTTCCCATGCCAATCCAGTTGAAGAGTCCAACGTTCATTGCCAACCCAATTACATATCCAATCGTACGAGCCGACATAGATCAAGGCTTTGACTCCCCGGTCAAGTAATGCAGAAACGTAGAACTTGGTTTGATGGTACTCATCAAGGGCATTGGTGAATGCAATATTGACGTCCATGTCGCACGAACTAAAGTTCAAGCTGGAGAGCACCGGGTCAACCCCCAGCTGTTCGCGGACAGATGGCTGGTCAAGGTAAGAAGCGATATACTTGGTAGCTGGGTAACATAGGGTATCCTCAATAGGCCCTTCGCATGGTTTGCTGATATCATATGGATTGAGGCCTTGCAGATCCATTAGTGAGCCGAGGAATGAAAACGTGTTGTAAGAGTACAGCTCACCCGTTTGGAAGAAAGGAGTAGAAAGCTCAGATGAGCACGTCGACGTTGCGGCACCACAGTCAATGTCGTCGAACACATCGATGCAAGATTTTTTTATCCATTTCTCACAACGTGGAACCTTAAAACAGCATTATTAAGCTTGATTTTGTTCGCCATTACTAGAGCGGAGGTACGTACTACACGCTTCATTCGCACGCAGGTACTTCGGTTGCGTATTAGCCGTTGCTTGATGGAACGGATTGATGGTTAGCCTACCTGATATCTACGACTGGGGCTACTGATGCAGGGGTACAGGCCATGTCATAGTATGACGTGATCATCGTGCTGAAGTCCGTCAAACCATTTCCTATGCAGCAAGAATCAGAAGCCGCCACTAACATGGCATTTATGTGGCTTACCAATCATGACAGATGTCAGGTTAACGGGAGTTAGACCAGCCTGGACGAGCCTAGCGTTTTGGTCGTACACAGCGGAGGCAAATAAGGGAATGTAGCGTCCCTTCAATGCGAATTAGATGTGACCACATTTATTTGAGAGGGAAAGGCTTACACCGTAAGATTCGCCGGCCATGTGGAACCCTCTACCCTTGAACTTGTGGAAATGTTCAAAGAATATGCCAACAAAAGCAGCAATGTCTTGCGCCGCTTCTTCCGTCGTGCTCTTGAAAGGTGTACGTTAGCACGCTCGACCGAAAAAGATATATAATACTCACGACGCTCTCCCCATGTTCTGCATACGAGAAGCCAACGCCTATCGGTTGATCGACGAAAAAGATGTTTGCATGAGAGTTCCATGACTCAGGGTTATATTTGGGCCCCTTTTCGTCCAGAACTCTGCAAGGGCCAAGTTCCATGAACAATCCTATCGAGGAAGAACATCCAGGGCCTCCATTCGTCCAGAAGATCACGTCGTCCTTGTCTGGATTGCTTCTGCTTTCAAAGAAGTAGAAGAATATATGTCGAGCCTCAACATCAATGTAACCCGTGTATGAATTGACACTATCATCACAAAGGTTGGATTTCTTGAGCCGGAGACTGTAGTCAGGGAAGAAAGGGTGTGCTAGGGTGGTATAAGAGTCGCTTGAGAGCGTTGTAAGATCCTCGAAGGGAGTGAACAGGCCGTCGTCATAGCGCCCTTGGGGAATCTTGAAAGAGGTAGGAACCGAGGCATGGTTCGTGGTCGGCCCGGATGGCCATGCATTTGCTTTGAGGCCTGGGCGATTCACACGAGGCCCCAAACCCAGGACTTGTTGGCGCGTAGCGCCTATACCGTGGCAAAACGTACTCAAGAGCACGAAGAGCGAGAGATGGTTAGCCCACAACATTAGAGCAGAGCCTGAGAGGCTTGAGACTGCGGAAGGCAAGATTGGACGCGCCGGAAAAATTCCCACCACCCCAGGTTCCATTGAGTCAATGGCCCAGAGTGAACGAGTTTCAAAGCTGATAGCGCTGACTACCAACAAGGGACTATATATTTAAGTGTCCATTACAAAATCCCTCAGCGACGTGGAAAAGATAAGACCGAAGCCTCATTACGTTCGGCCTCGGAACAATTCATCTCAAATCTCGAAAAGTACTCGTATAAAGGCGTTGACAAGTCCTTCCGTTCTCCCGTTATGTCCTCAGTCCATACTGGAACTGGCTCATTACACTCTGGCCCCGCTCCGTTCGTCTAAACTCTTTTTTTCACGGCTGACAACTAGCTCTATTAGATCACATCAACGGGGCTTTTCATTGTCTTTCTCAACTTTCTCTCTTTACTTTATTATGACCACGAACTTGAATACCTCACCCAAAAACACGGCGCGAAATACTAGTCAACTTCCATGGAAAATTAGCACTATAGGCTTGCGCGCGACGTCGTCATAAATGCATCAGTACGTGACAGGCTTTGGGCGGTACAGTTGCCAGCGTCTCGAGTGCTATTTGCATTAGCCTCTGGTCTATATGCTCCCTAAGGCCGATGCCGACTCAAAGGAGGTGTCTCGGTCTTATGCTGGCGAGGTAGCGCGAGATCTTGTAACACGATAACATAGTACCGACAACTATGTTCAAGCTTATTATTAATTGCCAACAATGATATAAACATAGACTCAAGACGATATCGATAAAGTAAACGAGTCTGAGTCAAAGAAGGAGGGATGGAGGACGCCGAAAATTAACGACAATGGTCGGATGAGAAGGTCACCGAGACATACAGACCTTGGATAAGGACATCAGAATAGGAAAGACGAAGATAATGAAACGAGTTGAACGTGTCGAGTGCAATAGAAAGCGATCTATATCTGGAAGTAATTGGTTCAAAACTAGACACATTCTCGACAATTGCAGAACATACGTTGAGAGGGACCTCCAAGCAGTAAACTTTACCACGGTGATCATTCCTACTATAATTCTGGCTCCATCCTTTCGGAAGGTTCCACTGCAGATTCCGCGACTGGGGTTCGTCTTTCGGAACGATGAGAATGTAGCGTACTTGCACGAGCGGGGCAGCCTGCTCAGCCGCCGTCTTGCTCTTCTTGTGCTTCTTTTGCGGACGGCCCTCTTGAAGGTGATTCTTCAGGATCGCAATAATTTCGCGGATCTTCCGATAACCCTTTGCAGAGCCTCCATGCTTTCGCGACGTGGTCATCTGGAGTATCCACAAAGTAGCAGACTTATTCGCATAGTCAAGGTCAATGGTAAAAGCATCGAACAAGGGGAAGTTCGGGTCGTCAGGAATATAGTACGATTTGTGCTCCAGACAATTGGAGAGATTGGCGACGGCCTGGAGCCTAACAACAGTGCGCTTGCCTTTGGTCAATCGTTGATTAGGGGGATCCTGGGACAAGGTGAAATGCGGCGGATCAACGCCGTCGGAGCTCATGTTGAAAAGTACGAGGTCATTTGTAGAGCTTGTTATATAACGATGAGCGAGTGGCTCGAGCATCCATCCCACCAATCCTCCTGCTTCCGGAATATTTCGAAGGAAGCGAATTTGCTGGCGAATTTCCTCAATCTCTGCTTCATTCAGTTTCCGGAGAACGCTCTTAGCAACCCAGCTCGACTTGAAGTCCACCTCCCAACTAACGGTCAGAAGAGGGCCTCGATCGACTGGGGAGAGAGCAAGGATCCGATTAGATATCAAGTTGCTAGAACCTTCTTGTTTAGAGAGGGCCAATACGGCCGCGCTCAAATCTGCGTATCCGATGTTGAAAGCCATCTCGTGGCTCTCGGTTATCCCCGGATAGCAGAAGACCGTGCCGAACACGTCACGAGCAGAGTATCCAAAACGGTCGATCGCCACGTCTAGAAGGTAGTTGATGGCATCCTCAGGCGACGGTTGCACACTGTCCTCTTCATTGTAATGTTCCTCGAGGAGCGCACGGACGCCGAAGTAGACATCTAATGGATCTGAATCACTCGGATTCGTAGAGGAACAAGCCTCGTGAAGCGCGGCGAACAGGGAGTGGTACCTGAGCTGATGTTGCAACCTGGGTAGTGTGCGCTCAGACGTGGACAGAAATGTGTTATCAGTAAGACTCACCCTCGCGCGAGCTCGTCACGAGTCCATAACGGCAAACCGGTGCGCAGAGGCATCCGTTCTTTATTCCAGATCTTGTATCGAATGGGATCGGGCGAAGCTGTCTGCACTGGCAAACACGGATAGGTGACCAAGAACCTCTCCGGCTCATTCGGCTTGCGGATATCAAATAACGACCAGATAAATACATTCGAGTTAAATAGAGGCAGAGGGAGTGATTCGTCAATACTCCCAACTCTAGTAGAATAGACTTGATCATGGTAGAAGAGGTACAGCGCTTCGCCGTCCGGGGAGAAGAGGACGACTTGTTTCCGCTGTAAAAGCCGAATAAGGAGATAGTAAAGGAACAATGTCTTGCCTTCAAACACGATCCATCTTAGCGATATAGTGGATGTGGGAATGTAAGTACGTACCAATGCCAGGCTGACCAGTTATGATAACCCCTATCCTACCGTTCGATATTATTGCCTGTGCCCAGACAGTGTCGAACATCGTTATGTAGGACTCGCGGACTAAAATTGATGATGTTATAGAAGGGTCGACGGTAGGGAGGGGAAGCAGAAATTGGAATCCGGGTGAGGCAGATTGGTCATCCGTAACTCCATGCCAGTTTTGACGGAAAGTCTGCCAATCTTCCCTAGCAGGCATCCATACGGCTCTAGATTCAGCGTTCCACTCCCAATTATCAGGATCTACAAGGGTGGGAAGTAGGTCAAGACGGATGATTATCGCACCCGCATGATTGGGCTCGCTCACCAGCATTTTGATCAGATAGCGTAAAGTTTCTGGCGTACCGTTCTATGATATTCGGGGAGTGCTGCATATCAGGACGACAAGTCTCACTTGAAATAATTGACGCACATTTGTAGCTGTTTTCCTTTATTTGTTTTGGTATCGCCGCATGAGATCTCCGTTTGCCGACTAAACAAAATCACCTTAAACCGCTTGTCAACCTGTCACATTTCCAGATGCGAGATAAAAACTGACTTTGAAATGAGTGTAGCTACACAAAACATGTATTTCAAAGAGGGACAAATGAAATCCGAGTGTAGTGTAGACATGGAATCCATGTCATGCGCTGATCGAGATTTATCACGCGAATTCAGCCTCTTTGTATAGTACAGTACCTACCTCATTAGCTACAGTCTCACATGATGAACACTGGTATAGTTAACCTTCTCGGATGCACATAATTATTTAAGTTACTATCACTTGGGCAGGGTGTTCTGTTCAAGTGATCATCGATCATCAACTTGAAGTACACGTTACTTAAGGGTATCGTCGAAAAATGAAGATAAACATAATAGATATTTCATTTTACGCCAACGTCGCGAAGCCGACAGCGTTTGAACCAAAGTCGAAGACGCTGTATACGTTCTGCATGAAGCTAAGAAAATCGATATCAACGGAAATGATAACACAAAGACAAAAAGAAGGCTCACCTGTCACCAAGAAGCCAGATGTTTTTACCAAGACCAAGGTCTTTCCCAGAGAGAGCTCCAACGCATTGCTTGGAGCCTGCCGACGTTTCCCCTAAACTGAAGCTAAAGCCCGATGTCAGCTGCAATTCAAGACTCTTGACAAAATAAAGTGTGAGCGTACTTGGACGGCGAGATGGCCCAGTTCTTGCCACCCCAGCTGAAGGAGACGGATGGTACAGAGTCGCATGAGAACGAATAGAAGCCATTCTCTGAATCGAACAAAGTGGAACCAGGAACATTGGAATAGAACGTTTTGACGTCGGACGGTGGGCCATACATAATGGTTGTACCCGAGTCAATGACAGTTTCGAAACCAGACACGGCCTGGTTTCCATTGACATAGGCGGACGCACCGCCAATCTGCCAGAACCCAGAACTCGAAGAGATACTGTGGGACTCGATCGAACCAGTGTAAAGGTTGTTGTTAGCACCACCGAGGAAGAGCTCCGAGCCGCTTGTGGCGAGCTTCAATCCAAACGAGTTGCTAGCAACAGTGCCTTGTTCGAAGGCAGTGTTGAAGAATGGGTTCTGGTTTATGTTTGAAAGTGAACGGAAAGCCAAGCCAAGAATTCTTTATAAAATCAGGTTGCGTAAATTACAATTGGAGGAATCTTACCCGTCATTAGGTTCGTTATCAAAATTAGTCGAAACAGTAGTGGCGGGAGAGAAATACTGGTCTGTGGCCGTTATTCCCGCAATAGTGACTATAGCACAAGGTGGGTCTCATGGAGTCATTTGTTATACATAATTGTACTCACCTGTGTCCGTGTATATAGGGCCAGAGACGGATGAACCATCAGGGTATTTGATAGAGAAGGATCCCGACTTCTGGTGCGAGGTACTTGAGTCTCCTGCATTGTACTTATGTTTGGCAGAGCAAGCCGAATCCGTGCACGACGATGACGGTACCCAAAGATCAGCGGAACCAGCTAGTAAGCAGTTATTAGCGTCAGAAGAGAACATGATAAGGTGATAAAAGAGATAAAGTAAACAAGTGACGTACTATCGAAGTTGATCAAGAAGCTTTGGGCTGGTGTTCCAATGGAAATCTGTCCGACCCACAGTTTCGCATCCCTTTCATCCGTGAGAGGCTCGGCCTGACGCTTCTCCAAGAGATTGTCGGGAATCTTAGCACGTGGCAAAATCTCAGCACCCTGCCACAAGGTGTTGGTCAAGGTGTACGTTTCCTGCGTTGCAAAATCTTACCTCTGGGAGAGCATCCTCGCCCAAGTTGTTCTTGAGGTTGATGAGATTCCGACGGTGCTTGTTCACAGTGTGAACGGTCGACAAGATCGCTTTCTCGTGGTTGAAGACACCGTTAGGCAGTGTCAAAGTTGTACATCTGTGGATAGGTATGGCGACACCCTCTGGGTGGGGAACGGGTGAAGTAGCGGCAAATATGGCAAGTGTCACGGTGATCAAAAGAGCGGAATTGCTGAACATGGCGACAGCGAGACGAAAGAGGGACAGGGCGTAGAACAGAGGCGAAAGAGGATTTGAGTTGATCGCATCTGGATCTCTTATAGAAAAATGCTTCAAATTTCAATGGAGGTTAGGGACTGATGCACACGTGGTAATAAAAAAATACATACTGGCGTGTGAGAGAGAGGACTCGAGGGACCGGGCCCTTAGACTGTACGCGATGAATGAATAGTGATTAGCGACTTTGATGCATTGATGGCCGCGTTGCTTCATCATACTTATAGTACACCGCCACATCAGCAGCAATATGAATACATACGTCCGAAGCATGCCAGTGGAGGCCAGTGGGCATCAGCGCCAGCCGCTCGCATAGCAGAGGCGATTTTTCGTTCACGAACGCGTCACGTGAACCGTCGGGCCTCGACATCAGGATAATCATCATCCACGTTACGAGCCAAGGATTGGTGCGGACATTCCGTTGACTCTTCGGTTCCCTTGCAGACTAATTCAAACGGTCCTAGCTCAAATCCGAAACTGTCTCGCATTTCAGTGCATATTTGCCATCAGTTTTATGATGCACTGACAGGCAACTGACAGGTTCACCATTGTGAAAATTCAAGTACTTATTTTTTTGGTTCGTTTGCAGTCTAACCATGCATTGTACATTAACTGACAATCCATGTGATCCATTCTTCTTCTACAACGCAGACTTTCTGCTGATTTCTTTTACAGCGTGTCAAGTTCAGAAAACCTTTCGAGGGTTATCAATTACATAATCACGTAAGTAATTGATTGTATCACGCTGGAAAAAAAGTTGCGCCCAAGGATTTCGGAACACGCTTCCTCTTCGGACTACATGCTCAAGTTCCGAAACCTATCAACCGATCAACAAGCTCACCGCGAAAATAGGCAAATGACCCAATTCGGTTCGTGGATTGGCAGTTGCCTTATAACCACGACATTTCTCCCTCAAAGTTCCACAGACACACGACCTCGATAGTCATGTTTCGCTCTACCTCGTATTCCTTGCTTCTTCTTCCAGCTTTTCTCCTACATACTGCCAATGCCAGCACTAGGTGGGACAGCATCAGCACCGTTCAGTACCCCAAGTATTATGTTGTACACAACGGGAATGAAGCCGTTGGTGACCCCGTAAACCTCGCCCAGAAACCTGATGTTTACAATCCGCCTCCTGGAAGTGTACGTATCTCCATCTAATGCAACGCAATAAGCTTTATTTAATAATGCAATCGATACGACAGAATCTTTTCGTTTTCCAGAACGTAACTATGGACTTTATCTGGGACATGGGGACCATCAGTAATCCCAACGGCAATCTATTCCTTGGTGCCAATTCGGATTACACCACGCTTATATGGGTCTCAGAACCTTTGCCAATGCCCTGGCTCGGCATGCCAACCAGTTCTGGGATTAGGTAACATCTCCTGGCTTCTCCGTTTCTTTTCTTTCCGTTAACTGTTCAACGCAAGTCCGTTTGTTAGCAATGACGGCACTTCGTATTGCTGGCATCATACCACTGATGCTACCACCGTAGGTCGTTCAAGCTCTAGTGTACAATGGAAGTTGACGTAAATCTGCTCCAAGGTTGACCTAAGGAAGTGTCCCGAGGGCCAGCAAGATGAAATCGACTACAGTTGGGAATGGGGATATGGAAGATAGTGAACGGAGCACTACTGAAGGTATCAGGCGCTGCAATGCAGCGCTAAGACGGGCGTATTCTATGCACCATCTTGATTGTATTTTTAACTGTCGTCTTTTCGTTGTTTTGGACTCTTTTGTCAGTACTAAGTGAAACGAAACGTACTGTGTCGTTGTTGCACATCATACTTACTACATACACCGCCACATCAGCAGCAATGAATACGTCCGAAGCATGGGCAATCAGCGCCAGCCGCTCGCATAGCAGAGGCGATTTCTCGTTCACAACCGTGAACGCGTGAACCGTCGGGCCTCGACATCGGGATAATCATTCCCCACATTTCACCGAGTTACGAGCCAAGGATTAGTTTTCGAATGATGCGGACATTCCATTGACTCTTCGGTTCCCTTGCAGACTACTTGATTCAAACGGTCCTAGCTCCAATCCGAAACTGTTTCGCATTTCGTTGCCCTTGCAGGCTAATGGTCCTACACAGCTCAAATCCGTCTCGCATTTCATACAGTGCATATTTACCATCAGTTTTATGATGCAAGTTGTGAAAATTCAAGTACTCATGTTTCGGTTCCTTTGCAGTCTAACCATGCATTGTACTTTAACCGACAATCGATGTGATCCATTCTCCTTCTACAACGCAGACTTTCTGCTGATTTCTTTTACAGCGTGTCAAGTTCAGAAAACCTTGAGACGATGCAGCGTTTTTTTTCGGGGTTATCAATTACATAATCACGTAATTGGCTATCAATATATCACGCGCGAAAAAAAGTTGCGCCCAAGGATTTCGGAACACGCTTCCTCTTCGGACTACATACTCAAGCTCCGAAACCTATTAACCGATCAACAAGCTTACCGCGAAAATGGGAAAATGACCCAATTCGGTTCGCGGACCCACTGCAGTTGCCTTATAACCAGGACATTTATCCCTCAAGTTCAATCCACAGACACACGACCTCGACAGTCATGCTTCGCTCTACCTTGTATTCCTTGCTTCCCCTTCCAGCTTTTCTCCTACATACTGCCAATGCCGCCAGCATTAGGTGGGACGGCATCAGCACCGTTCAAAGCCCTAGGTATTATGTTGTACACAACGGGAATATAAACGTTGGTGACCCCGTGCAACTCGCCGCTCAGCAAATTGACAGTTCTTATGGCCCTTCTGGAAGTGTACGTATCTCCATCTAATGTAACGCAATAAACCTTATTTGATGCAATCGATATGACAGAATCTTGTCGTTTACCAGGACGTATCCAGCGATTCGTTTCCCAACATGGCCATCAGTCTTCCCAACGGCGATCTATTCGTTGGTCCCAATTCGGATTACACCGCACTTATATGGGTTTCAGAACCTTTGGCCTGGCTCTTGTCATTAACCCCCTCTGGGTTTAGGTAACATCTCCTGGCTTTTACGTCTCTTTCTTGCTCTTAAATTTTCAACGCAAGTCCGTCTATTCCCTATAACGGCAATTCGGTTTGTTGGCACCACACAACTAGTGCTACCGCCGTAGGTCGTTCGAGCTCTATAGTATACGATGGAAGTTGACGAATCTACTTCAAGGTTGACTTGAGGAAGTGTCCCAGCGATGGCCAACAAGATGAGATTGATTACAGTTGGGGCTGGGAATCTAAACAAAAGTGAAGGGAGAGCTGCTAAACGCAGCGGACAAGCGTATTCTACGCACCATCTTTTCCTTTTTTGGATTCTTTTGATAAGTAAAATGAAATGAAATGTCGTTGTTGCAATTCCCTTTCAGTTTGAGGCACCAATCAATGATTATACCGATCGAGGCCTCGATTATACAGGCCGAGTCGAAGTTGGAAATACTCAAGGACATCTGCCATTTCATTGCATCAGCCTAGGTAAAAATTACATCAGTTGGTTGCGGCCAACCGATCGAAAACAAATACAAGGCTGTTATCAACTTGTACAAATTTCTTTCTTCATCGCAAATGAAAAACAGAAGAAATCAGAATTAGTGATAATTTACAGACGATCTGAGTTCCACCATAATCAATGACGGAATTTGGTGAAGTAGGACTAATACTTACCAACATTGCCAAGGTCGCGGCACGCCTGCTTGACACGCTCTGTCATAGTCTTTTCACCCTCACGAACCCAGACACGAGGATCATAGTACTACGCATATACATCAGTAGCGCCACAATATGTCAAGGCCACGATCCTACCTTCTTGTTTGGCTTATCGGGACCCTCAGGGTTACCGACTTGGCTCTGGAGATATCCCTTCTTCTTCTCGACAAAGTCCTGCATTGTTATATTCAGCGAGTGTACTACTGATAAAACGACCGCCCAGACTTACCCTAATTCCAACCAAGTACGCGTATTGGGTGTCAGTATCAACGTTCATCTTCACAACGCCATTCGAAACAGCTTCCTTGATTTCCTCTTCAGTCGATCCAGAACCACCGTGGAAGACGAGGTACCTGATAACCGATTCGGGGTTAGATTTAATATCTCTGCACGGTACAAACATACAAAGGCTTCTTCACGGTACCCTGCAGCTGCTTGGTAGCATATTCCTGGTGCTTCGCCAATAAATCAGGGTGTAGCTTGACATTTCCAGGCTTGTAAACACCATGCACGTTTCCAAACGCAGCCGCGATACTGAAGTTGGTGCCGATGGGGTTCAAGGCCTGATAGACATCCCAAACATCGGCAGGCTGTGTGTACAGTGAAGCATTGTCGACGCCCGTGTTGTCAACCCCGTCTTCTTCACCACCTGTAATGCCAATCTCCATCTCGAGCCAAATCCCGAGAGGCGCCATGCGCTTGAAGTACTTGACACAAATTTCAATGTTTTCGTCCTTGGGCTCCTCTGACAGATCAAGCATGTGGGAAGAGAACAGAGGCTCGCCGTGTTTCTTGAAGTAAGCCTCGTCAGCCTCGAGCATGCCGTCAAACCAGGGAAGCAATTTCTTGGCACAATGGTCACTGTGCAAGATGACGGGGCTAAGGTTGCGATCAGAACTCTCTAGTTCTAGTAATTTGATGTGAGAACGCACATGCCGTATGACTTGGCGACGTTTCGGACATGGTAGGCGGCAGAGACAGCGCCGAGAGTAGATGCTTGCTGTTTATCGTTCGCAAGGCCCTTTCCGGCGAAGAAGTGACTTCCGCCTTGGGACACCTGGATGATGATGGGAGACTTGACATCCCTGCGTGTATGCGCGTTTTGGACATCACTGGCATGTTTCGGAATCAGATGAGACATACCTAGCAGCCTCGAGCACTGCGTTGGCAGTCGATGTTGAAGTTACGTTCTACGTAATTCATCAATGTTGTTTTACGGAATGGATGGACGAGACACGTACGATGGCCTGCAAATGATACGTAAAGAACGGATCTTATCGTCTGATACCTCGACATCTTATCATCACTTACAGGAATAGCGAACTACGAGTCAATCATAAGCCGAACTGCGTACCCCCAAAGACCAGAAGAGGCGAACAACACACCTGGTGCTCCTTTGCATAGTCAAACAATTTGCGAACGTTGTCGCCAGTCAAAACACCAGCCTTTGGAACGAAATCACAGATGACGATCACCAAAATCGCCCTCGATCAGTTGTGAAAAACTCACAGGGACGATATCCAGAACACCCATGATGAGTAAAAAGTGATGAACGAGCTTGCGAAGAACGATGAAGGAGAGCGAATGAGCTTTATAAGTACCTCGATCACGGAAGAGGACGGGAATCCACACACGATCGCCCTCTCCCTTCCGCAACGATCCGTATCGAAGCTTAATATGTATATTAGTTCTACGTAGCTTCCATGTCCGTGTGTATTAAATACGTGATCATATGCAGGGTTAAAAAAGAGAGGAACTACACTATGGTTGCGGATAAATCAGTCTTTGGCTGGAAATAGTTCTTCGGCCGCTTTCTCGGCCTCTACTTCAGCCTCTCCAAGTGGTCCGTTCGGTTTACTGGGTTTCTTCAAATCATCACTTGCCTTGTTAGCTTCCTCGGTCTTCTCCTTCTTCTCCTGCAACTCCTGAACTTGTTGTGGTGCAACAACACTGACAACCTTTTCGGGCTCGGCGTCTCTTTCGGGTTCAGCAGCATCAAGTGTCGCTTCCGAACTCTTTGCGTCCTTTTTTGGCTGATCAAACACGTCGTGGCCCGGTTGAGCCTGTCCACCAGCAAGCGCTGATGTATGTTCTTCAACGACAGCAGCAGCAGCTTTGTCATCGACAACGACAGGTGGACGACCGCCGGGTTCGCCTCCAATCGTGACAACCGGAACAGCGTTTGCTGGGGTCGTGTTGACAGGAACTGGATTATACATCGAATAGTCATCGTAAAAGTCATGGCTTGATCATCAAATTAAATAACAACTTTTACAAGGACGAGAAAGTGATGCTTACCAAGAAAAGTCCCACGTCTTCAACCATTTGGCACTTTCACATTTCGATCTCGTCCATGGACTTCCGTAAGCAAGCGGAGCAAAGTGCTGGAAATGCCAGATAGCGAGCAAAATCAAAACCGCGGCGATCTGCAATCTCACGCGGGGACGGAGTACCGATGTGACAAGGTCAAACACAGAACACGAAAGCAGGATGGCAAAGTAAAGCGCAGGAAAGTAATGGTGCAAGAACAGCTGGCGGCCCATCAAGAAGAACGGGAAGTAGTGTAAGAACCAGCCAACGAACAAGAATCCGCAAAGCGAGTCGTATTTCACTACTTTCGCTGCATGACGAGTCAGCATGGGATATATGAGAGAATTGAGGGAACGCAACGCACTGTTGTCAAAGTCCCGATACCCGCGCTTAGTTCTCAGAATCAAGAATCCACGAACAGCCACGTATAGCACGACCGAAAGCGTACTAAGCCACCACACCATCGGATTACCAACGAGGTAAATCTGTCTGTGATCTTTTACCCAAAAGTTCTATAGCCATCCGCGTATTGAGTTTCGGTGTGATAGTCGAGGGGAAGGGAAAGAGAGACTCACTATACCACGACGAAGTGTAGGCCAAGAATCTGGCCTAGAATCGAACTGATGACGATCTGTCAATCCCGCATTCGTCGCCCACATCACTTTTTGCAGTTCCCAGAACTTGCTGAAGAATCCCGGAACCTTGTAATTCACCTTCTGCGCATCTGGTGGGACTAGGATACAATTCGTCAATATGCCATAACCTAAAAGAGGAACACTCACACGCAGCATGACTCGCGGTCTCGACATACCACAACGAATTATCCCTCGGCGCATTCTTATTGCACGTCACCTCCTGCTGCTCAAATCCCCAATCCGGCAACTTGACCTTGTGCGAAAACAGATAACACCCCGTCAACAGATGTCTCAACCTAAACACCGTTCTGAGTGTTCTCAGCCTATTCTTCGACAATGAATCCTTCCTGTCCCCTCTCTCGATCTCCAAGATCCAATCATCGTTCGCGTCCCCAGAGTACCCTTTCTTCCCGTATGCAGACACCTCGTTTTGGAAGTCCACATCGGAGATTGGAGGTCGGATGTCGTGAGAGTGCAAGTGCCTTTCGGTTGTGATGTGTCGCAGTTTGACTCGCATACTAGATGTAACGTATGTGATGGGCATGTTGGCCCAATTGCTGTCCTCGGCTTCGAACTCGCTCTGGGCCGTAGCGTTCACGATTCGCCAGACGTTGTTTTCATCACGGTGTGGGTAGAGTGTGACCTGTTGTTCTATATTGCATGAAATGCGTCAGCAAGTGGAAATGCATGGGAGTAAAGACACAGATTTACGTTTGCTTCCGCCCGGATAGGTTTGTATATGTGAGTGGAGGTACCCGCCTTGCGTGTTGAAATGTCGGACACTGATTTCAGACCCGAGAGCGACATCTGGAGAGATATCATCACAAGTCTTCATCAAGAAAGGCAAAGAGCTCACCTGCAAATGTATCCGCCATACTTCTCCCTCTCAACGTGTGCTGGAAGGCCGAACTCATAAAACCATCTCCATCACCCGGATTGCTCAGGATCAGGAAGTGAAGTTGGAACATGAACATATAAAACACGAGCGGAACCACGATCAAACACAACGCCCTCGCCAAAAAGTGCCTCACGAACAGTCTCGGCGAAACACGCAAATCACCGAGCAAATTCCACAACTGATAAGCAGTGCTCACGCCCACCGTCGCGATCGTAAACAGGCCGACCCATTTACAGCTGACAACCGCGCCGAGTGATAGACCGGATAGAGTCAACCACGTCCACCAAACTTCTGTGAACGGTTTGTATTTATCTTCGTTGCAGAATCCGACCCAGAAGAAGGTGGTGAGTGCAGTGAAGAAGATGAGTGGAGAGTCGAGGAGGATGTGTCGTGATTGGGTTATCATCCCGTTTTCGAATGTGATGAAGAGAGAGGCTAGTAGTGCTGTTGTTGCGCGACAGTCGAGACCGCGGAGGGTAAGGTAGGATAGTGGGACGGTTGCGACTCCCAAGATGGCTGGTAGGAACCGCATGGCAAGGTATGGTACATTGCTTTCATACATCCTAGACTCGGTCGTTGGCATATGTGTGCAAAAACAGAGGCGTGTTATGCACTCACTTTCCAATATCCTTAAAGTCAAAATTGCCATCATACCCAAAGACAAAACCGAACAGGGTGATTAACAATTTCGCCAGTGGTGGATGGACGTCGACGTAATAGGCAGATTTGATATATCTCGACGCGAACTTGCCAAAATGCACTTCATCGAACCTTTTTACGACAAGTTCTCCCGGTTTGCATCCAAAAGAGAAAAAGTGGGACGTACACGACACTATCCGGCCACGAGAGTCTAAACATCCTCACACCCATCGCCAGCAGCACGACGAAGAACAAGAGTCTCAGTTCTTGAGGAGTGACGTCGATCCCACCGGGTGGGTAATACTTGAGTTTTCCTGGTGGAAGCGGGCCAAAGGCTGCCGCTGCTCTTTTGGCGTCTGCATCGAGATAGCTTTCTTTTGGGAACCTGTATTTCGAAGCTGTCGGTGGAGCAGGGGACAACAGGGGAGGAGGTGAAGCTGGCCGTCGAGCTCGGACGGTGGTCGCCATGGCTTTGCCGGCGTCTGTTCACCTGCGTGTTTCGTTTTGAAAGCTGAAACAAAAGGATGAGAAGACGAGAATGAGAAGCTGCACGAGTGCGAGTCTCTGAGAAGACACGTCGCAGTCAGGAACGGTGCTAAAAATAACTTTGCCGCAAAGCATCGGAACACATACACTCGCTAAGGTTGCGACCATGGCGGTCTTAGCTAGTACCTCTTCGTCTGCGTAGTTCTGCTACTGGCACTTCTCGCTTCTTCTCTGGACCGTAAAACCATGCAACCACGGTATCAGAAGGATCCCTACATCATCCAGGACCCGGAGAAAGTATGGGAAGAGGTGAATGACGTATCTACACAATACCTATTTCCTTCAATCCCACGGAAGACTCTCATTTGGCATCCGTGCTACTACATCCATCCTACCATCCGTTATCAATGCGCTCGCATACTCGTTCCTCTCAACTACTCAGCGCGCATAGGTCCATCCAATCACGCTTTTCATGATGTATCCCTGAACGTGTACGCAATGAACTACTGAGACCCCGACTACAGTTGAACTCTACCTCGCTGTCTTCGCTCCGTGGGCGGTCCGAAGCTTGGTGATATGGGAACGAAACCGTCGTTTTACATTCCTGGGGAGACGTGGTTGGATTCACCCTCTACTGCAGTTATAACAGATACCCTTTCCCTGATCACATTATCACAGGTCCCAATTCTAATCCGGACACACTACCAAAGCAGCATCTTGTATTTCACTGGGCTCCCAATTTTTGAAATTCTCATCACTACTAAGCAGCCTCGTGCAATTGAACCTCAACGCTACTCCAGGATTCACCAATCTTGCAACAGCACGCAACGGGAGACTCGAGGTCGTGCGTTGGCGATTTTAATGTTTTGCCTTAGGAACGCCATTTTTCCGGTGGGATTGGAGGATTGCCTGTGCCTGGAAGTGGGGTATGATACACCTCTTCGTTCAAAACCTGTAGACAGTTCGTGGATATGCAATTGCTGTCGGAGGTTCTCGTTATATTTGAGAGTGAGACCATAAGGATTGGGACAAACAAGGCTTTGCAACAGGTATCAACAACGCGTCAACAAACTTCGCGATCAGCAAGGAGTCAGTAGTATACGACCGCAACCACATATTGTGCAGCAACTTGGCGCTTAATGTTTATCACACTCTAAACGCTCCATATGCTGATATTCGGAGATGTCTGACACCGCGAGTCTAAACTGTCCCAGTTAGATTGGCTTGAACGAAACGAGTCACCTCTCGCAGTTTTTCTCGATCTCGATAATTCACTATTTCTGTGAGTTCGTAACATTATAGCTCAATGTCAATGAATGCACTTCCTCTCATCAAAATCCTGGCTATAAACCAGAGATTAACGGACTTGACCCATCGGCGGCTGAATAGGTATATTTAGGGGGCGGCTGACATTGGAATTAGGCTTAAAAGGTCCTTCTCGTATCGCCCACTTCTTCTCTAGAACCACCATATTCTACACACATACTCCTATCATCATGATGCACACCGTTATCATCTCCTTTGCTACTGTTGACGCTGGTCGTCAACCTCTGGCATCCATCCAAAATGTCCTTCAACCTGCTCCTGTCGGCGACAAAGATGCTGTCAAGAATATCTCTGTCGACACTCAGGAGCCCTCCGTTCATCTCTCCACTGTTCCTTCCACTCTTCGTCGTGCCGTGACCATCAATCGAATGGCTGGCTTCGCCACAGTAGTTCGCAGGGCTACTCGCACTGTCAGCCTCCATCGCGTCCGGACTATCAACAAAAATGCTGGTCGCGAAATCCTTGAACGACGAAAAGCTTCCCTCACTCCCGACTCCCCATCCAATGCTTCCAACCTGAAGCGCGTCAGGACTAACAATAAAAAGGCTGGTCGTGAAATCCTTGAACGACGGAATGCTTCCCTCACTACCGACTCCGAGTCCATTGTTTCTGACACTAGCACCCTCGTCGATCACACTGTCAGCCTCAAGCGTCTCCGAACCATCGCCGGTAACGCTGGCCGAGAACTTCTTCAAAGACGAAAAGCTGCACTCATAGACTCCCCTCTTACTGCCCCCGACAACTCCTGCACCCCTTCCAGCTACTTTGACATTAAGCGCGCTAAGCTCGGACTTGAAGTCGCAGCACCTGCGCGACGGTCTGTACTGGAGTATCCCATCATCTACTTCTCAAAAGGCACGCGTATCTTCACCGAGAAA
>KN818314.1:107122-117280 GCA_000827485.1 Amanita muscaria Koide BX008
AATAAAAAGGCTGGTCGTGAAATCCTTGAACGACGGAATGCTTCCCTCACTACCGACTCCGAGTCCATTGTTTCTGACACTAGCACCCTCGTCGATCACCCTGTCAGCCTCAAGCGTCTCCGAACCATCGTCGGGAATGCTGGCCGAGAACTTCTTCAAAGACGAAAGGCTGCACTCATAGACTCCCCTCTTACTTCCCCCGACAACTCCTGCACCCCTTCCAGCTACTTTGACATTAAGCGCGCTAAGCTCGGACTTGAAGTCGCAGCACCTGCGCGACGGTCTGTACTGGAGTATCCCATCATCTACTTCTCAAAAGGCACGCGTATCTTCACCGAGAAAGTCTCCATTCGAAATATACCTGTCATGCTCCCAACACCCGAATATGAAGTCAGGAAAAGGACTCGTAGCATCAAGTTTGCTGATGAACTTCCTGAGGAGCTGTCAGTCGGAGGTCGTTGGATACAGGCGCGCGGTGCTTCCAGCCTTTAAGGCTGGAAGTGACTGCCACACCCTCTCTTTTCTTCCCGGTGTGTCCTCTTTTGTCGTTCAGGCCATGCTAACTTTTGTCTTTTTTTCCTCCTAGTTCTTTCAATTGGCGACTGGGCAACTGGCGACTGGCGACAGAAGACCGGGACACAACACTGGGCCGACCAGCAGAGCCGACATGGGATTAAAACGCGGCGCGATGAGTGATTCGGAGCTTCGTACTCTGTTGACATCGCATTTGAGCCATATTTAATTATGGCGTCGGCGTCCGCGAGTGAGGCAGGGCAGGACTTTCTCCGTGCTCTGTTGATGATCTCACCACAGGACTTGACTGACATGCCGCATAATTTTTGGCTCACCCTTACGGGATTCGTTCCCATTGTGATACCTATTCATTTAGTGTGAACTTGTATGACGAAGTAGTGTGTAAGGCTGGTGAAGGATCTTGTATTTGTATTAACAAGAACAAATGTAGCCTGCGGCCTTTTCTGATCAAATAATTATATTCATAAAAACTACTAGTTCAGGTTTTGTACACTGTAGCGGTTGCTCCAGTATCACGCGCGTTTACTTCCTTGCGCGGATTTTTACCTTCAAGCTCTTCTTTTCGTCCTCTCTTTCTGTTCCCTCTTTTTCTCCTCAGACATCTCGTCTTTTTCTCACTCTATCAACCGTATATCGCGTTTCGTAGTACCTTGCAGATGTCCTGACGAGTTTGGCCAGGGGTAATCCTCCGCCTCCCCTTCCTGCTTCGTCATTCATGCCTATCGGTATGGGAAGGGGATATGCACATGCACATCATCCAGACTATCAGTGATTACTACCAACGCGTTGTCCTGATCAAGGGGGTGCAATTGCGGCACCGATGCATAGATACAAGTAGATAGTACGACTTGATCGTTTGCCTCACGGCTACGAGTCTATATCGAATATCTGTGGGGAAAGTACGTTGAGGAAACGGAGATATTATGCAGGAAGTGCAATTTGTAGATGTTTTGATCGAGAGAGATTCGTATCTACCGGAAGAGAAATCAATCCCGTCATTTGATTATCAGCGTGGCTGTGAAATAGATAAGTAAACAACGTGGTGATACGCATCATCAAGACTGCTGCGAGCTGCTGCGGTCACAGTGCGGTGCCGTTTGGCTTAGTAAAGATCCGAACGGATCTGTCATCGAGATACTTAAAATGTCAGAGTCTACATATGCTTACCAGAAAACCCCAAAGTGACTCTTGACAATTACCATGACAGAATCGAAGATCATCTTCTATGACTTGGCTTCTAACAGACCCGAGTTCTGTTGGAGCCTCAATACCTGGAAAACAAGGCAAGTGGGCTGCCTTTGTCGGGTGCTTCTCCTTCGAACATTTCTATTGACAGGATCACCTTGAACTACAAGGGTATTCCTTACAAGACAGAATGGCTGGAATTCCCAGAGATAGAAGAGAAGTGTAAAGAAATGGGTATTCCGCCGAGCAGTACCAGGCCCGACGGAAGTGGCGTATACACTGTACCAGCGATTTGGGATCCACGGACCAAAGTTGGAATTTCGGAATCCAATCGCATCGCGCAATACCTGGACAAAACGTACCCAGATACACCAAGTGTCCTGTTCGACGGGATAGAGGTTTATGATCAAGTCATAAACAGCGCTACTAACGTGCCGGAATTAAGATCGTTGGGCTCGTTCCTCATGCCCTATCACCTTAGCTTGCAAAATCCTGTGAGCCAAGAATACTACAAACGCAAAATAGAGGCTCGGTTCGGGAAAAATTGGGAGGATGTTTTACCTACCGGTGAAGCGAAGGTAGAGGCATGGAAGAGTGTAGAGAAGGGATTTGATATTTTGGATGCTCTCTTGCGGGAGAACGCGAGGCCATCCGCCGAGGACGGACAGCTCTCCTACCTTGATATCGCGCTTGGAGGTCGTATGTATGCGTTTAGAAGTGTATGGGGGGAAGAGAACGAATTGTGGCAAGATATGGTGACTTGGAATGACGGTAGATGGGGAAAGTACATCGAAAAGGTGGAGAAATTTGCAACGCCAAAGAAGCGCGATAGTTAATTCGAGCGCTGTGGATTAGAATCGATGATAACTAGATGAAATCATGAATGCTTGGAACAATGTCGTTACACCGGGTGGGTTGGATTCTCTTTCGTAGGCCGCCGCTACTAGTAAGAATTCCGTCTTGGGAACGCCAGGTGAGCTGCGGACTAATCCCCATGTGGAATGGTCATTGTCATCGCGTACTAATCTTTGTCTGCATCTTGTCTGCACGGATTTTAACCACATTATGACTGTCGTCACGATTATGTAGGTATGTCTTTTGATCGGAACATGGGCAACGGCCCCCGGTTGTGCTGGCCGTACGTTGTTGACGCGTTATTGATGTCTGTCTGCACATGTTTGCTTGTTCCTCCGTTCTCCCAATTGCAAATTCGTAAAAGATGCTTGAACAGGTCTCGCTGCGAGTTGTCGTTCAAATGAAAACAAATATGTATGCTCTACCGCTCATATAACCATATCACGTCTTTTTACACCCACCCTAGCCTCCTTCATGCGCAAAGGCGCCGGCTGCCTCCAAATAGGTCGGCGAAGACAAACTTCAGCTCCGCCTTTTATTTGAAGAAGCCAAGGCCTCTCAACCGCCGATAATCTTCTTTGACAAGAACGACGGATCAGGCACGTCCAAAGAAGGCCAGTCCACTCGTCCATCGTGAGTACGTTGCTTTCATTGATGGACGACATGGATGGCCCTGGTCAAGTAATCATCATCGGGGCTACGAGTCATCTTGATGCGGTTGATCCAGCTCTGAGAAGGGAAGGTTTGATAAATAGTTTTATTTCGGATTGTCCACAATTGACGCGAAGGAGAAGACTTTAGAAATTATGACCTGCACAAGGGGCTCGGGAGGACGTTAGGGAAAGGGTTAGAGGCTTGGCGGCGACGACGAAGTATGTGGGTGCTGATTTGAGAGTGAGTAATCGCGTGTGAGCGTTTGGTTGGTGCTTACGCGTTTATTTGACAGGCACTGTGCACGGAAGCAACATTGAATGCTGTAAAAAGGAGATACACAAGCTCACGGATAGGTTGTTGCTCAAAGCCGAGACTGGGATTACGAGGGTTTTTATGATTTCGATCAAGAGTGAGTGTTTGTTGTTGTATGAGTGTCTCGACTCTCTTTGATGTACGCTTTTTTTCAGAGACTGTTTCATCTTCAGCAAAGTCATCGTCGCCTGCGGCGAGTCCATGGTCGTCCCAGCCCGTAGGTGACACGCTTGAGCAAGTCAAAAGTCAAAATATGATAGCGCGCGTGATGCCGATCAGAAACACGCCGCGTACGAAGATAAGAAGGTGCACTGGAGAAGGAGGTGTAGGTGTTATTACTTCATCGATAGAGAACAAGTGTGCTGATACGGTTTGCAGGAAGTGTACAACTTTGACTTTTTCTGCGCTCCTCCCCCGGAAATGGTGTCAACCCAGTTGATCCTGTTGAGGTGAACGGGAATCCTCAACCGCTTGTTGATGCGAACCCGGATGACAACATCATCGTTGTGGATGCAGCAGGGGTCGCTGAGACTGCCACGGAGGACACGTTACTGGGGACGGAAAAAGGTCTGCAACAGCAACAGCAAGCCGTGCTGCTGGAGCAGCCGAGGGTGTGCTATATGAAACTGGCGAGGATGGATAACGAACTCTATCATAGTCGTCATCTCACTCCTCAAGATTTCCTTGAAGATATATGCGAAAAGCAGAGGTACAAGTGCCGAGAAGAGCGATAAGAAGACCCGGTGCAGCTGTAGCTGCAGCAGCAAAACAGGAACAGGAACGGCAATGGCATGATGACTGGGCCCAATCCAAGGGAAAATGGGTTGGAGCTTGATATAAGGACAACAGAGCCTGTCAAATTGGAAAGAAGTTTGAAGGCAGCGTAGTGAGGCTGGTGGTGATGCTTCCGCGACTCGCATGCCTCAGAAGCAGGGGACGGCGAAGGAGGAGAGCCGAAACATCCAAACCGGGCACCTGGTGGTCTCGGTGGGTAACAGGACGAATCTCATTGGTCCCTACTCCTGTTTCGTCACCAGGACCACAGGACCAACTCCAGTACCAGCATGTCATATTCGCGGGCGTCGAGGAACAATCAAGTCTTCTTCCTCGTGCCCCGCTTCCGCCAGAGGCAAGGCTCGTCCTCGTTAAGCGGAGGGGAGAGACTACTGCGCCAATCCAACTCCGCGGAAGCAAGGCGGCGGGTTTCGTCCGTTCTTGTTCAAGAATCGATGTTCTACCCAGCGGTTGCCAACCCTCGGGCATATCATGGCCAACGGCAATAATAGCAACATACAGCTGGTCCAGTATACGGATCCATTCAAACCCCACTGCCTCAAGAGGCGGCCCTAGCTCCACTTGTGTCCGTGGACACGCATATGCAGTCCCAGCAGCCTGATATGGGAGAAGCGAACTGAGCCAGTCTTGCAGACACGTCACCGGCTTTTCGAAAGATGATGGTAGTGGAGAGGCTTCGTTTCATGGAGCGCACGGAAACAAGACCACGTTGCCGCTTCTACATGCGAAGCCGAAGATGTAGCCGCACTCGAGGGTGCAAAAGAAGTGATATGGATCCGTCAATTACCCAACGCGATTGATCTCCCCAAAACGAGCCAACTACAATACTCTGCGACAATAATGCAGCCAGATTAATATCCGAAGACTCACTGTCATGCGCGTCTCAAACACATAGATATCCGCTATCGCTTCCTTCGAGAGCAGGTCGAACGAAACGACGTTGTCCTCTACACGGGATAATTATCGCCGACAACCTAATCAAGCCCCTTGAGAAACAAAAGTTTACTCGCATTCGAGAGTTCCTCGGCCTACGGAAACTCCCAAGATCCTTGCAAGGAGGTGTTGGGTCAATAGGATACTCCGTCCTTTGACGCGCTTTGTTACGCCCTTTACTGCATTCAAGTTCACCCTTTCACCCTCTGATACGCTATCACTATTGTACCTTTCATCGTCGTACGCTTTAAGGACAGGTCCTACAGTATAAATAGAGCTTTCTCTTTCAATCCCTCTCACCTCCGTACGATACACGTTTCTGAGACTCTTATTAGACGGTCCAAGTTTTACAGCGACCATTACAAATGGAGCTCAGCAACTATATTCGGTCTGTTATTTCTCCAATCGACTGGAAGTCTGCGTGGTGCGTAATACTATACTTGTATGCTTCAAATTCTAGCACTCGCTCCAGGTGTAAGCCAACGCTGTGTATTGGACTGCATATTTCGAGTCTTCGACAGCTCAGAGCTTTCCCACATTTGTCGTATCTCTAAATCCGTCAGCCTAGATGTCACGGTAAGCTATCTTCTCACCGACATCCATGTCAGCCTCCGCCCCCAAGTTCCCCTCGAATTCTACCAGTGGATCTTTATTAAACAAACGAAAGAAGCCTGAAGAAGAAGTGGACATCCATCGAAAGGGAACATCTACTGCATCACAACTACGATCTGTCGACCACTTCACTGAAGATGTTCGAGATGCGCAGAGCAGGGAAGCTGGAGATGAGGTAGATCCTGACTTCACAACCCCAACAGAGACTTCAACTGTTGCAATAGAAACTCCTTCCATACAGGATCACACACCCTTCAAGGATCTCGAACACTTCGATACTGTACTTCGGAACATTGTCCCTGTGAACTGTGACGACGATGACATAGTCAGTCGTTACCAAGCAGTTGTTGGCGCCATCATATTCGTTCAACATCCTCTTCCTGTCTCCACACTGGCTCGCCTTATCGACATAGACGCGGAGGAAATACATGCAGTGCTTGAGAAGCTCCAATCGGTCATCTTACTTGGAGCTGATGATGTACCACGGATCTACCATGAATCATTTCCTCATTACCTCACGGACCGGGCACGCTGCAAGGACGCCCGTCTCCGAATTGATCCATGGATCTGTCATACACAGATTGCGACACGCTGTTTTGAGATCATGAACAAGCATCTCAAGTACAATATATTGGGTCTCGGCGATCCGGCTCGGTTCATGAGCAACGAAGATGGTCTCAAGAAGGATGGGATGACAGATGAACAAATTCAGGAGAAGCTCCCACAACAACTTCGCTATGCATGCGTATACTGGATCTATCATCTCGAGACCGCAAACACTGAAGATCTTGATCTCGCGAATGGATTGGAAAAGTTCGTGGATGAGCACACGCTGCATTGGTTTGAAGTCTTGAGCCTGATTGGGAAATTGGACTCGGCTCCCCGTGCTATTCGCGTTGTCCTAAAACTTCTGGTACAGTTTACTTTCACATGATACCTCAAACAAGAAGCTAACGAAGTTACACAGAAGTCGACGTCTTCGGACTTGCATCAGCTCTTATCAGACGCATTACGTTTCATTTCAAAGTTCTACGAACTCATCAATCGATCGGCGCTTCATACATATTATTCAGCACTTCCCTTCTCACCAACAGACAGCTTCTTATATCGTCGATATATTAAAGAAGCACGGCATAATATATGTGGCGTCGAGGGTGGGCCAAAGAAGTGGGATGCGCTTGTCACTAACCTGAATCATGGGGAAAGGGTCGATGCCATCAAATTCTCCCTCGATAGCGCTCTGTTCGTCTCTTGCTGCAACCAGGGAAAGTTGAAGATCTGGGACGCAGCCACCGGCACACCCATCTCCACGATCCCAGGTCACAGGTTCGCAGTTACCAACGACTTCTCCACCGTCGCCTCATCCTCCGATAATATCATGACGTACTATAACATAGACGGGAGCACAAGGGGCACTATGATTACAACTTCATCGACGATTCAAGCATTGGCACTCTCAGAAAGTAGCCGGGTTGCAGCAGCGTTGTCTGACGGAACCGTTTGGCTATGGGACAGTAGAAGTGCCGAATTAATAGGCAGCTTCGATGGATTTGAAAGCAGACGGCCTCGGCTCGAATTTTCCCGCACAGGCACAAGACTCGTCTATCCGTCCGCAAACGGTATCCTCAAATTGCGGGATGGGATCAGCGGAAGATTCATTGCCGATCTGCAATGTGGATCAAGTCAAAAATTTGAATTCTCGGGCGATGGCTCCCACATTGCTTCTCTGTCACACGATTGCGGCTTGGCACTGTGGAGTGCTGAAAGCGGTAGACTTGTCGGTGCCGTCACGGATGTCGCCCTTGATGCGGCTGTAGTGGCAATCTCAGCAAACGGATCTCTGCTCGCAACTGCAGATCGCGATAAAGTGACGTTGTGGACCAAGAACCGTGACCACCTTGCCAAAGTCGAGGTTCTACAACTCACATCCACGTGGTCGATGGCCTTCTCACTGGACGGCATACTTGCAATCGGAACTTTTCCTGATATTAAACTGTACAACACCAATAGCCACTCATTCATTTCTACACTTTCATGTAGTGGATTTCCGGTACCATTGGCCTTTTCACCAGACTGCACTCATCTTGTCGGTGGGAACTGCGGCAACGTGTACCTCTGGGATATGCGAGGAATTGACGCTTCCAGGCCTCTCTCACAAGAAGCAACCGTTGTCACTGCCATGGCTTTATCACGAGACTGTTCACGACTCGCGTGCGGGCTTGTGGACGGTACGTTTGAACTATGGGAGACAACCCCTGCAACGCGACGAATTGCCTCCCACCAGGGCCTCCCGGTAACGGCTGTGGGGTTTGGATCTGATGGTAGGCTGTTTGCTTCTGGGTCATTTGACGGGACGATCAAACTGTGGAATGGTGGAGATGGGTCATTACATGGAGTTCTCAAAGCGCCACGTGGGTTGCAGGCGGTGGCGCTCTCAAAAAACGTGTTGGTTGCAGCAGGGATTCGCGATGTCACGCTGTGGAGCCTTGACACGCTAAGTCCCATCCATACTTTGAAGGAATTCGGCGCATTCACAGTGTCAATTTCAGACGACAGCGACCTTGCTGCCATCGTCTTCGGCGGTGGTTCAGTCTCTCTGCTTGATGTGATGAATCGCACAACCATCGCTACATTCAGCGTCCCTGACATGATTCACAATCTGACATTCTTACCCGACAAGTCACGGCTCGTGATACAGTCCGACGCCGGCGACTTCTTATCATTCAACCCTCTCAATGAATGCATCACAAAGGGACCTTCGTTCGAACATCTTATCCAGCTCCCTGACACCCCACTTTGGGATGGTGTTCCCATCTGGCACTGTTCAGCCAACGGGCAGCGCTACGTAGCAGGGTTATTTTCTCAATATCAGAGTCCGGTGCCCGTGCTATGGATTCCTAGTGATATTACTGTGGATATATGGACCCAAGGATCGTCTGTGATTGCCTTAGGTTGCAAGGACGGGCGCATTATGCTTCTACGACTACCTACCAGCCATCTCGGCTGATCTTTGCTATGTTTTCATTTGTTACTAGACTGTTCAGTGCACCAGATTGCTATTTTTGTCAGGTATCGAGTATCGCTTACACAGCCGTACCTATTTTGCACTTTTCAGTGCCAGGTGTGTGATCACATGGACAAGGTGTCAGAAGGCACCAGGGGAAAGTGTGGAGAAATTTGCGCCAGAGGAGCGCGATCAGTTCGAGCACTAGAATCAGTGACAGCTAGAAGAAATTATGAATGCTTGTAATAAATGGAACAAGTGTCGTTACCGTGACGTCAGCGGGTCCACAGTTGAGGCAGCGTTGAAGGCTTTCGTAGGCTGCCGCTCAGAATTCTGTTGGGAACGTCAGGTGAGCTGCGGACCAGTCCCCATGTGGAACAATGCCAATGGTCATCGAGTAACCCTCTGACATCTCGTCTGCGATTTTAACCACATCATGATGCTTTTGTCATCTTTTGATCGGACTCCGCAAACAGGTCGCATCGTTCTTGGGGACCCACAACGGGCCTCGGTACTTGTGCCTGGAAGGAGTTGTTCGACCGCAATATTGCCATGCATGAAACTTTATCGAGCCGGGATGGACACGCAGTATTATACCGCTTGACTCACTAGTCCTCTTTGCGCTTTTAAATTTTACTTCTTATACCAAAGCTCGTTCTCGATCGACGAACTTAGAGCGCCCACTTGCCATCCAGAAGCACGTCATGGCAGGAATGCGGAAGCTATAAATAAAAAACGCTCACGTGACCGCGTCAATCTTATCTTGCAGATTTCGGCTCCGATTCAATTCAAAATGTAAGTAACTCGGGCCATTGTTTTTCAAGTACCAATTTGCAAGTGTCAATGAATAAACGGATTTCTTATAATCCTATATTGAGTCTCTGCCAGTATTTTCCAAAGGTCGCTGACAAGTCCTGGTTGTGTTGGAAAATGCCCATTTCTGGAAAGTTATCATTATCAACTCCGGGTCCGAAGGCGTGTTGGAACAATTACATCCCAACTCAGAATTCAACTGGTCACCCCGCAACGATGGCGGTCTCAGTCAGATACACCGTATACCTCCTCGCCTGCATAGTTCTGCTGTTGACACTTCACACTTCTTTTCTAGACTGTAAAGATCTGCCAGAAGCATCGTGGCTATCTCTTCATCAGTATTCGCAATCATACCGTTGTCAGAAGGATTCCTACACCGTCTCATCGTTCGAATCGATAAAAGCAGAGAAGGCAAACAAAATCAAGGACCCGGAGAAAATCTGGGAAGAGGTAAGGGATTA
>KN818315.1:8041-65882 GCA_000827485.1 Amanita muscaria Koide BX008
GCAGTGAAAATAATCTTATTTGTTGAATATGATGGGCCAAACCGCCACTCATCCGGATTGTCTTCACCGGGAGGGTCTATGGCGGATATACCTGATTGCGAGTCAGTAGTGAATTTGGGGCTGCATTCAAGAGTGCTCACTGCGGCCAGCTTCGGAGTCGGAATTCTTGTCGGTGTCTATCGATTTTGCTGCACCGTTTGCGTCACTGGATTCACCACAATCCCCAGCCCCGTCCCCACTCGCCACATTTCGAGCTCTTTTTTTGCCCTTTTCAGCGGATGCACTACTTGCGCCCTTCCTCTTAGACTGCCTCCCGCCACCTCCAATTGACCTACCACCACCTCTACCACCGCCTCTGCCACGACCGCCTCTACCACGACCGCCTCTACTGTCACTCGGCCCACCGCCACCACTAGGGCCACTGCCACCAGCATCATCACCCGTGCTGGCAAAATGTTTGAGAGTGAGATTGGCGAGAATCCTGTTAGCCAATATGATATCTTCGCAAACGGACGAATCGTATTGTAGTCGTGCGATTAGCGCAGCAAAGATAGCTGCTGAGGAAACTGGCAGCTGCCAGTAACGTTTTCCCTTGAATTCTTCGTCATCAGGTGAAATCGGTATTACGCCAAAATTACGGGGGGTATCCACGTTAATGTTTAATGGTTCAAAGATGCGCGCGGCGTTCTGAGCAGTGGCGGAAGTGTTAGCAGGAGCCACGATGAATCTGGTGCCACGTCTGACGGACAGCCTTGGTAGGTGTGTGGTAGTTAAGATATCTCCAGCTGCTTCAGCCGGATTAATGGTTACCAAAGTGAAAAGCCCTATGTACGGGATGATGGCTTTAAGGTCGGGTAATTCCACTTCTGTCCCGTCCAGAGCGTCCACCAGAAGATCGAAGACCTGATCGTCGAAGCTTTAGCGTGGCCTGGAAATCTCAACGGAGAGCATGACGCACCTCGTATAGCGGTTTCTGATCAACCTTAGGAGTAGAGCTGATGTATTGTTCGAGGTATTTGAGGACGGGGATGGGGAGAGACAGGACAATGTGATTTTTGGTAAAGTGGGAGAGGCAATTTGGGCACTCTGTGATATCCCGTCTATCCGCAAACACAGAATAAAGTTATCTTCACTTACGGACCATGCCATTATTTGGTGCATTCCTTTTATAACATTCAGGTAAAATGCCAAGTTTGATTGCGTAGTGAGCCTAAGAAGCACTAATGTCAGAACTTAGACGATACTATACCATGGCTTCGTTACGACCCTGATATTCTCCTGGTTCAGGTGCATCAAGTACATGAACGCATTGAGTCGTGCTGAGCCAGGTTAGGCAAATCGCACAACGATGTTGGTAGATCCCGCGAATTTTGTTCCTAACAGACTGCGAGAAAGATGCTTGGGAATCTCCCGCCATTGTTAATAGCGATAGGGGCGATTGTTGAATGTTTTAAATTTGTCAGCATAGTGCTAAGCTATTGATTACATAAGAAATTCATAAAACACAATTTGATCCGTCAGTCGACATCTCGGACAAATGTCAGCCTCGATGTCAGCCTCAAGCACATATAACAAGTTCTGCCATCGACCCGCTCTAACGGTCAAGAATGACATTCCTCCGGAAACCTTTCATCCTCACCGTGGCGTTTTCGATGATGTGTGGTGCCCTGGCAATGTCAGCGCTGACCGTCAACTTATCAGGTACGCATCACTTCTTAACCCTCTCTTAGCCAACACTTGACTCGCCAAAGGCCCAGACATTGTCCAAGCACTGTCCCGCTTTGTCATTGTCGCCATCATAAAAAATACAGGAGACAAGCCAGTGTGTCTTGTGAACAATCCGAATTCTCTCATCTCCGATCTTCCTACGGACAAGTTTCGCGTGGTCAAAGAGAATGATGACAAGATACCCGTATTCAAAGGCATCAGAGTAAAATTCGTTCCTCGAAGGGCGGCTGCAATGGGTGCTCGCACATGCCTGTCGCCGGGAGAATCGATCAACGTTCCCCATGATGGTGAATAGACCCCAGAACAACAGCGCATGACCTGGAGCTGATATTTCTGCAGTAAACCAGATATACGATTTCAGTACATCTGGGCAAGGATCATACGTTTTTTCTCCTGCGTCCGTTTCATTTCTCGTGGTAGATGGTGAACGAATCTCGCACATGGATGCTCAAGTTCACGCGATCTCAGTCCTCGTTTCCGAGGTCGTTACTGGTACTATACCATCGTTATCACAGGCTTTCAAAAACATCAGCAAAGTTGACGAACCTTCGTACATTGGATGCACACCTGAGCAACAAGACAAGATCAAGCTTGCGATCACTGCCGTGAAATCGTATGCCAGTGAAGCTTATGAGTCGGTCCACGTTCCCTAACTCTGAATCCTTGTATATTGACAATAGCTCTTTTCTTTACAGGTCTCTCGAAGCACTCAATTCAAACAGCAAGCGGTTTGAAGACTGGTTTGGGGAGCCATCCAAATTCGGTTTCTCTACCGTTCATTCACACTATGGAAATCTGAAGAATGAAAACTACATGTCTTTCACGTATGACTGCACCTGCAACTTGCCGACAGTATTTGCATATGTGAGACCAGCCAAGTGCGTCGTTTTCACTTCTTACCGCTGTGCATCTCTCGAACGACTTTGATAGACATGGCGTCATTCATCTCTGCCGTAAGGAACTTTTTTGAAAAATTCTCTGATTTCCGGACTAAATATTGCATGATAGAAGAGTTTTGGGCAGTGTCGTGCATGGGAACTGACTCCCAAGTCAGTATTTTTTCTTCTTGGTTATTTTGTGCGAACCGTTGAAATACGCGTATAGGCTGGGACTATTCTCCATGAAACATCGCACTTTCAACAGAATGGGGGGACGTTCGACTATGCTTACGGCCAAGATGATTCGATGCAGCTGGCAATTGATGACCCAAATGAGGCGGCTATGAACGCCGACTCGCACGAGTACTTTGCAGAGAATCCAGATACGAAACTATAGATATGTAGCACGACATTTTAATTTTGCATTGTGGAGAAGCTGGGGTATGCATTGGCGAAAAAGTTAAACTGCGAAAAAAGGCATGATCGCATCACTGTTTTTTGCGCCCCGCCCATGTCCGTGTTTTTCCGTCTCTCCGCCCACGAGCCTGAGAATCCAATTTCTGGACCTGTCGTCCAAGTGGCTCAATTACAAACCTCCTCCTCCTCCCCCCTCCTTCAACAGGATGGTGCTCACCTTCTCTACTGTCGCAAAGCTGTTTCTAAAGCTACGACGTTACTCTATACCAGAGCCGTCTGAAGACAGCAGCAGCGATGAGGTTTCACCGTCATCCCAAGCTCCACCGCCTTCTTCCTCTACGGTCCCTTCTACCATCCCCTCGTCTACTCCACCGGTACACAATCCTTCCACCACTACTACTAATACTCCTCCTACTGCTCCTACTGCTTCTACTAATACCACTCCTCCTTCCACACCAAAGCAAAAACGCGCTTCCAAACGTTTCTCCCAAGGCACACCCATGTCTCATTCAAAATCCTATACGCCCGGCTCTCCTTCCTCTCCTTCCTCTCCATCCCCTCTTCACTACCGTTCATCCTCTGAACCAGCTTCCCCCACCTCGCCACGGTCACCGACCAAACAAAAAGCACAGAGGACAGAAACGACGTCGGGGAAAGAACCTCTCACTCACCCCGGCCTAGCAGAAACGGCCTGTGAACGACGCGAACCTGTCGAGCGCACTGATACCTATCTCTGCGCTGGTGGTGTCAGTGCTCTCATTCTACTCCGCATGACGAGAGCAGAGTTGATGGACACTGCGTCGCTCTTGGGTGCAAACGTGCTTGTTGAGGAGCAGTAAGTATTTGTTCTTCCCTTGGCCTTCTCTTATCGTTTGTGTGACATTTCCTTTCGATTTCCTTTTTACTCCTGTTCCCCATCCACGAGACAGCAGAATGGAACTAACGTCCTCCTTACAGGTGGAGGTGCACTATCTACGGCCCCAAGAGCAAAGCAACGTACAAGGTGCAGGTGGGTTACTCCGGGTTTTAGGCCTCAACTTTGCGCTGACGCTGTGGGCCCTGTTGTTTGTTCAGATACATTACAGGGCCTATGGTACGCGTTCTACTATACCTGATCCTCATCAACCGGTCGCGGTGGATCAAACGCATAGCATACCTGGTCTCATGACCATCCTCCGTCGTAACGACGACTGACCCTGACTATTTTATCTCATCCCTGCATTCATTCATTCTTTTCCTGCCCAAAACATCATTCCTGCGCATGGACAACTGTTTTCCATTATACCAACTAATATGCGGACATTACTGTGGCTCTCTCCTACGGGATTCTCTCTGAAAATGTCTACAATATGTAACAAATACATATATCCTGCGTCTTTATCTGGTGTATTATACCTTTTCATTGATAGCCATTTCATTTTACATACGCCCTACTATACACATCTGATGTACACCTACAAAGCTTGTTTAAACAAAATCAATCTCTCCAACTATATGGATTGGCTGGAGACTGAGAACCAGGGAACCGAGGTGGGCGCGATGAAGTTTGATACTGGTTTTCATAAGGGTCTGCATTCGGGAAACTGGATGCAGACCCTTGCTCATATCCTTCAGTGCCAGGTTCTGGGAATCCGCCAGGTGCAACACCATAATCGTAGTTGTTGTCCTGACGGGTTCGATGCCCGGCTTCGTGACGCTGCTGGTGAGCTTCATGTCGGGCTTCATGACGCTGTTGGTGAGCTTCATGTCGGGCTTCACGTCGTTCTTCAAGGGCCTCATGCCGGGCTTCATGGCGCTCCTGACGAGCTTCATGCTTAGATCCGTATTTATACTGCGTGTCATACCCCGCAGGCAGTGGGGCTGGAATATTGGGGAAACTAGGCTCAGGCGGGCCACCATAAGACTGAGAATAGGAAGGTTCATATGAAGGTCCATATCCTGACTGTGCAGGAGGCTCGATTGATCCGCCATACCCCAAAGTTTGATACGAGGGAGTAGAGCTGTAAGAGCTCGTGCTCTCCATCCCATAACCAGGTCGATGGGCGGAGGTAGAAGTATACGTGCTCGTGCTCTCCGTCCCATATCCCGTGTTGTACCTTGGTTCGCTTCCATGGGTCGGTGTCTGGGACGACGAAGTGGATGTATACGTGTTCGTACTCTCAGTCCCATAGCCTGAATTGTACGTAGTTTCGCCGGCATAATACGAGGAAGCCGATCCACCCGCAGCAGGATATTGCGCATCCCTCCTAGAGCCATCGTTCTTCATCAAAAGAGACGAGGCGAGGCCTGCACCCGGGATATTTTGTGCAAAACTTGAGATCTGTTGCTGGACACTGTGTGCCTGGGCTGCGGCAAATGTGTCCTGCGATGTAGCAGGGCCGCCTTCGCTTGCACCGCGGATGTTCCTATGACTCCGCACCTGATCCTTAGTGAGACGGCTAATGATCGACTGTCTCTTATTTCCAAGTTCGTTAACCCATGAATGCATGCATTGCAGCATCTCGCTTTGGATCTTTGAGTTGCGATCTTGGAAATCCGGGTGGAACCTGTTCTCCATTAGTTGCTTCTTGGAGCGGTCCTTCACGTTCCACTCACATGCATGACAATATATCCTCAGTAATTTGATGGACATTGGCAGACTCGTCGTCCCACGCTTTCGTAACCAAGTTGACGGCATAGACAACAACGATCCTTGCGATTTCACCAGCAGGCTCATTTAGTATAAGGTTCTGATTGATATCATTAGTGTCTGTCCCTGAACTGCGCAGAAGGGTCCAATTACGAAGTGATCTTTACTCAAAAACGAGTGCGTTGGATCGGACTACAAAACAATTATGAATCAGATGTGCGCTCCTATCGCGAATACTTACTGCTCGCGGATCGTTAAAGACTTGGTACTGATCGCCATTACTGATGACCTCGGCCGACGCCGCAGATAACCCTTGAGTTGCAGTCTTCAGCAACGGCTTGACAAACGGCTTTACGCCGTGGTAAGTAGGTTTTTTAGAGTTGATGCTGAATGCACACCTCGATCGTAGTAAGGACGAAGACTGGTTGATCAAAATTAGAGACTCATAACCATTTAACAGTGCACCAACACACCAGAGATAGTATCTGAAAATTTATCAAGAAGGGAGCGAAGCCCTGGTATTTTCTCTAAAACCGCTCGTCTATCACTTGTACAAATACCAAGCACACCACGTACCAATAGTATTTGAAAGAGTCTTCATAACTGATGAATCTTAAGCGAGAGGAGTCAAACTGAATCTCGGAGTGCGCACTAGAATCCCTAAACGACAAGACCTGCCACAAGGCCCCATGCAGTTCGCGTGGATCCATATCTTCAGGTCGCTTTCCACCTTGTGCTGGTCCAGCTCGGATACGCTCGATGTTGTCCATGTCACGGGCCATCGAGTTACCGGTATTCCCCGGGAGTGAAGTTAATAATGAACGCAGAGCACTGACCGAATCAAAGCCAGGTTCCCCCCTTGTACCTTGGGACCGAGATCGAGCTGTGTCGAGTTGACGATTGAGGTCAGACACAGATGCCTGACAGAGAGAACATGATTCATGGCCCATTAGAATCATCAAGAAAGACACACACACACCTCGCTCTGTCAATTGGAGTTGACAACGTCAATGAACCTTGTACCTCTTTTAAACGACTTACCAAATGATCGGTTGCCTCTGATCATAGGTGAGTTTTTGCACAATGAGAAGTTGGTCAACTCACCTCCCAGCAGAGAAAATGTGAAATCACTGGATCCAAATGTCCCTGATCAAATTATCAGAGGCAGCTCACGGCCAATCGTCGCATCATACCAGTCACGAGAGGGGCTACCCTTTTGCCGTTGGGTGCTTGGATGCGAGCGTTGTCACCAACATGTGTGAACACCTGTGTATGTCCCATCAACACAAGGGCAAGCTCGCAAAAGTTGGAATGGGCAGTAAAGTCCTCTAGCGTGTGAAGCTGTATGTAGGTTTACTATGTCAGCAATCCTTAAGGCGTGAGGGGGACGTACTGCGGTGCCTAGCAACCGAAACGCTTCATATTCATCTTCCTTGCGATTTTGGGAGCGATAAGCCCTGCCATAGCGAATGCACTCTTGCAGCACCCTACGAACGTGGGCTTTTGATGTGTCCCAATTACCCTGTTCTACGTTCGTATGTTGATATATGCGCGTGTTGACAGTGACTACCCGCTCACCATTTGCTATATAGTTCTTCATGCCAGTGCGCGGGTCAATTTCCAATTCCTTAGGCTATCCACTGGCGTGAGGTGAGATCGCTTAAAAGCAGGAAGGCGTTACATCAACAGGACCACGAAGTTTGGGATGATACTTTCGCGGGTCTTCTCCTTCACCATAGCCTTTGGGATTGTCGATATGCTCGACCTGAGAGGGGATCAGAAGAGCACTGAGCTTCAATAACAGACACGGACAGGAAGATAGACGCCCAGGCGCTCGGCGGTGACTTCAAACTCGGCGGTAACATAACCGTGCGCCTTGGGAGTAGTGAGAACAGATGATTTGATGTTGAATCACAGACTTACAAGAAATCCAAGAACCATACAGAGGGTAATAATAGACTTCACCATAATGTGACAAGATCAGGTTAGCAGAATCGAAGGACTAACCTGTAATTGAAGCTTTTTCAAGCCTGCTATGTCCACTGCCTATAGGAGTATCAGAAACCCCAAGTTCGTGTGCGCGCGAGCAGCAATACCTGACTGTAATCCCGCAACCAATTGCTGTAAATAGGTTGAGATGACAAGCGCATATATAAAGGAAATCGAACCCAAAATAAACCCGCTTAACATCGAGGCCACTGAACTTGGAGCCTTTGGAGATAAGACTAGCAAGGGCAAACCCGCTGCTAGAGTGCTTGATAAGCTCTGAAAGAGCGTCTTCCTGATGGGTAATGTGAAATGAATCCCCAATCTGGCGAGCACGAGGTACTAACTATATCACCATGTCGAAATGCTTTGCCTTCTACATAGGAAAAGCTGGCGGGGCTATGTCAACGAAAGTGGCAAGAGGGGTCAGAAACATACGAAGGAATATTCCCTGCACCAAAGGCAAGGGCTGAAGGAAATAAGAGGAAGAGTAGAATGAGGACGGTGGTGAATCTAATCATGAGAGGGTATCGATAGGGCTGTGACTGGGAGGCCAAGAGATGCGCAGCCACCGCGAAAAGCCGAGGCGGCAATAATTTTTCTTTTGAGCAGGTTTTGTTTGACTTGCACGCCATCGCGTCCTCTCACTGCTGTTGTACTCTTTAGACCTTTTAATCTTTGCTTCCCAATGACAAACTCCTCCGACCCTTCTTCTCCCATTCACCAGAACGTCGTTCCTTCCGAAGTCGGCTGGCAATTTGTTCCCCAATATTATACCTTTGTTAACAAACATCCCAATCGTTTGCATTGTTTCTACACTAAACAATCCACCTTTACTCATGGTACTGAGGGCGAGGACACCAAGACCTGCCATGGCCAACAGGTATTCGTCTTACTCTTCTTCCTCTTGAACGTTTACCGATTCTTCCAGGAAATTCACCAAAAAATTACCTCCATCGGCTTTCAAGACTGCAAGGTCTTCATTCACTCTGTCGATGCTCAGTCTTCTGCAAACGGTGGCATCATAATCCAGGTTATTGGTGAAATGTCAAATCGCGGCGAGTCGTGGCGGAAATTTGTTCAGACTTTCTTCCTCGCCGAGCAGCCAAATGGCTACTTTGTTCTCAACGACATCTTCCGCTTCTTAAAGGAAGAAACAGTCGAAGAGGAAGAAAGCGCCGAGCTCGAACCGACCACAAAATCCCCGCTTATCCCGGAGCCCACTCCTACCCTGGCCCAACCAGTCCCCGTGCCCGAGGATGTCAGGGAGCCAACTCCACCCCCTCCTGCTCCCATCCCTGTTATTGAGGAGGAGGCGCCAACAACCAATTCCACGGAGGCTCAGGCTCAAACACCTGAGGTCCAAGCTCCAGCTCCGCCCACATTCACACCAGAGGCGAACGGCATCCGTGCTCCCGAGACTGAAAACCCTTCTCCCGCTCCGGTTGAGAAGTCGTTGACACCTGCGCCCGCACCTCCTCAATCACTAGCACCCGTTGCGGCTTCCGCTCCATTGACTCCTCAAACCCCTGCCCCAGTCCCACTTCCTGCCATCATCTCTTCTTCCACCTCTTCTTCTTCAGCGCCACCTCCTACCCAGCCTTCTCAACCTCCCACCGCGGCTCCAGCCCCAGCAGCACCTTCTGCTCCCCGGTCATGGGCTTCACTTGCTGCTTCAAATCCCAAGAAGTGGGGTCTCACCGTTGCTGCTGACTCACGTGGCACAACCGAAGTCCCTGCATCTGTTAGCCCTGGACCTGCAAGCGGTACACAAACACCCCATAACGCTAACCAGCCTCCTGCTGGTCGGCCGCAACAAGGTGGCCAAGGACGATCTGATCATCACGGGTCCTCGTTAGCAGCTGCACAGAGTATCACTACCTCTCACTGCTTCGTCAAGGTATGCGGTTAGCGTTTACTTGCTCAATTTTTTTTTCTTTCTGACGGTTACTTTACAGGGTGTATTGGGACAAATAACACAACCCTTGCTCACTAACGCCTTGTCGCGTTTCGGGCCGGTTAAGGATGTTGACATTGTCCATGCACGCATGTGTGCCTTCATCGAGTACCAAACCGTTGATTCTGCACGGCGTGCTATCATCGCCAGTCTTCCTCACAAAGACGGTGGTGAGGGAGGTTTGTTCATTGAAGTCGGTGGCGACGTGGGTCAGATACGCCTCACCGTTGAAACGAAGAAGGAGCGTGGCGACAGGCCTCCTAACCGTGGCCGTGGCGGTCCCCCTATGATGAATGGTGAGAGACGCGGTGCTCCCGAGACTGGTGGTGCCCCCGGCCATGGAGGGCATGGTGGGCACGGTGGTGGGCAAGGTGGATATAACAGGCGGGGTGGTGTCGGAAGGGGCGGAAGGGGGTCTGCACCCAAGTAGAGGGTTGCTCACTCTTCATCGGCCTTTCACCATCGTTGCAGATGTTTGAAGGTAGGATCTGAAGGAGTCCGGTGGTCGGGAATTGTCCATTTCGCGGTTGCAAGCTTTACTTGGAGATTTAAAAACAAAAAAACCGCTAAAAACATTCAAAAAAAATCGAGAAAACCTGAAACTTCGATCCATGGTCGCCGTCGATGCTTTCTGCGTTTTTTCGACCACTTTTTTGTTTTTTTTTATTCCTTGGTGTCATTGATTTGTAGCGTATTGTGTTATGATCGTCTGTCGTTTTTTTTCTTTCATTTCACACTCGGCATCTTCTCTTACAACATTCGTTGCCGCTTTTTTGGTCTCTCGTTGTCCCCCCGCACACGTTGTCGCTCACATACATACATCCTAGCTTTGAATGCATCATTACTTCAACCCCATCCTATGATCCTTTTTATACTATTGTTGTATGCATGATTGGGTAACTATGCAGAATGCCATCATGTCTATATATGTATACTCGTGTTCAAGGATACTTGAGTGATTGACAGCGCTTGACAGGACCTAAAAACGTTCATACTGCTAACTAATAACCACTGTCGTTCTATAATACAAGAATTAACAGAAACGGGAAAAAAAAGCCAGCTTGTTTTCCTTCTAAAACACACGCTATATACTAAACCTTTGATGTGTTGCATGGCTTGGTACATAGGACGCCAATGAGGACAACGATGCGAAAGCAGTACAACAGGTAACTAGGTGGAAAACGGTAATCGCTGCGTCGGTTACTTGCAAGGACGGCAATTGCGCGCTCGCACGCAAGAACTTGAGGGGGGTACTTTTATGTTATGGGAGCAGCCTTGAAAGACATGATTTCGTCATACAGCAGTTCCTTGAGTTGTTCTCGGCTGATGTCGTCCTTATGCACTACAATGGAAGCGATGTTATGGCGTAGTTCTGAAAACGATGAGCTTAGCTACTCACAATCGAATTCAAAGAAAGATGGATCGAGAGGAGGTGCAACAGGTTCGTCATCGGGATCATGCTGCGATATATAGACGGTTAGTTACTATCACCTTCGGAGTAGGCTAACTGTCATACGTATGATTCGAGATAAGGGTGTGCGAGTGCCTGTTCCACAGTCAGGCGCTTCTTGGGATCAAAAGACTAAGAGTCCACGTCAGTTTGTGGGTTCGGGTATGTATGAAGTCTCGTACCAGCGTTTTGGTCAGAAAATCTACGGCCAGTGAACTGGCATTTGGGAATAACTGAGCAAAAGGCCTCCGCTTTCTGAAAGGCAGTGCGCGGATATAATCTCTCGACCGACGGGTCGTGATGGCATAGAATTCGTCCAACGTTGGGGTTCCAAGGACATCAAGTATCAGTGTTAGTTGATGATGGTAGTCTCGTCCTGGGAATAGAGGCTTCCCAGAAAGCATCTCCGCCAAGATACAGCCAACAGACCAGACATCAATCGCCTGAGAAGCGCGTTAGTTGAACGTATCTGACAGTAACCATATGAAACCGACCTTAGTGTACTGCTTGAACGTAAGCATGATTTCCGGAGCCCGATACCACCGAGTGGCCACGTATTCTGTCATAAAGCCCGTTTCGGTCCCTGATGGTTCGGCGGTCCGGACAGACCGTGCAAGACCAAAGTCGCAAACTTTCAGATCGCAGTTAGCGTTAAGGAGAAGATTGGAAGGTTTCAAATCGCGATGGATCACGTCCGCCGAGTGAAGAGCTTTAAGGGCGCGTAGAGTTTGATAAACAAAATACTGCGCGTGGTCGTCTGATAGATCTTGTGTCCTGATAACACGATGCATGTCTGTCTCCATCAACTCCTGGATCACTGGTTTGGAATGAGTGACGTGATTCATCTTTGGCAGGCTGCGGCTTACAGTAAACTTCCTTGAACGCTTCGAACGAAGGAGGCTTGATGATGTCTAGAATAGCGATAATCTTTCGTCGCACATTAGGGGAGCGTGTCACGGAGTAGGTCAAAACCTCATACATTCTCACTGACGCCGGCTTCACTCAGAAACTTGAGCAATTTGAGCTCGCGAAGTGTCCGCAAACAGAACATTGAGTGATCAAAGGGTGCTATCTTCTTGATGGCAACCTTCCGCCCGCTTGGCCGGTGAAGAGCGGAGCAGACTATGCCATAGGCACCTTCACCAACAACATCGAGGACTTGGTATTGAGTACCTTGACGGAAGAAGTTAGTGGCGCCAATGGTGGCATGGGAATGCGATTCTTCTCACCGACGTTGAACCGCACTTTTCGTGGTGCTGGCTGAGCAGCGGATGCAGCATGGCCATGCTTTGATTTTGTAGGCTGCTGAGGTTGCCCGTTTGCAGCTGCGTCTGGCATTGGTAGAGAGTAGGGTGTGGTAAGTAGTAGGAGGGATGAGAACGGAGGACAAAGGACAAAAGCCTGGGACAATATAATAACAAGGCCTTACCGCAGCTTTGATGAAGCTTTTTGTTCTATTTGCTAATTAGTTAACATAACGCCTGCCACTGTCTCCATGGCAATTGTAGATCGTTGGCAGGCAATCTTTGCTCCCTAATATGTCATTCAACTCTTACATGCCGATCTAGCCACTCTTTGAAACTCTGTGTTGTGCCGAGATGAAATAATCCAAGTTTGATGCAGAGTTGGGGATACTACTGCCATCCTCAAGTTGCCCCTCAATCCTGTCGTACAACGCAAAATTCGATGAGCTTTTCCCATGGCACCCGACAAGCCAACTGGGCTTGCGGCTTGTGTACCCCGGTAGAGTGTTCCGATCAGCAGAACGGGATATATATAGCCATATATGCTGCCACTTGTCAATGTCGCAGAGTCGGATTTTGGGGGACATGCGAATGACTGACACCATATAACTACAGGCCTTTGCTACACAAGACATACGAGATAATTTCAGCGTCAACGTCTAGTCAACTACCATCGTCATGGTTGCATCAGTGAACCTGCTGTAAAAGGTACGTTACTTGTAAACATTCTCAACGTAGTACCAACGGTCTGAACAAAGACCAAAATAGCATTGTGTGGTGTCGTTCTCTAGAGACGTTGCCATGCCTCTACACGCCGAGGACCATCCACGACGCAAGAACCCTGACCGTGACACGATAAGCCAACCTGTATTGAGTCTGGAGTTTGCACCCATCACTGCACGTAGTCGGTATGCGCTTCCAAGTCGTAGTCATATACGTATCTCTTAATTCTGGGCAGAACTAATACTTCTTGCTCAAGAGGCATTTCCGGAATATCCACATAGTACTCGAATTTCGCCTTTGCAAGCTTGCTCATGCGCTGAGCGAACCTTCGCAAACGTGATCAACTAATTTGTGCTTTCAATTTTTCGCATGCGATGCAGTGGCAACCGCAACCGCAGCTTCGAGTGCTTTGGCATAAATACCGTTCTGATTCTCACAAAAAATCTTCGATCCGGTTTATGTGTTTATCCCTAGGACATTTATACTTTAACCGTGGTTGTACCAAAACGCGAGGGGGGGCTATTTAAGGTAGTCACATTCTGGTCATGAATGGGCCCGCTGATATTATCTCCTCAGGCCTCAGAGGTTCCGAAATTGCTGAATCGGAATGCCGCTTTCCGTCTTTCAGGTGCCGGTTACAGGATAAGAAAGTCGCTTACTCCATTTGAATGGCTTCCCACATGCTCTTGAAAGCCTTCCTCAGGCAGAACTAATGATCCCGACCAGAACGCGCAGCGGTTCTGAATCGGTCTTGTGATCACTCCGAGTGTGGTCAGAAGCTTACAGCCACGATCTGGAAATTTACGGACATCGTTGATACGGAGCCCAAAGATGTTTTAAACGCTTGCTTGCGGAGAATCACAATAGTAAAGATAGGTTTAGCTATTTTGACCATGGGACGCGCATTTCACTGCACATTAATGACATGCGGTTCACATCCTCAACACCTTGTTGCACATGAAATACTGATTAAAGTCAGACAGATAGATGATGCTAGACGGCTATAAAAATATAAATGGAAGGATAAGAGGTTAACCTAGACCTTCCAACCTCAAGCATCCTCATCATCCACTTCCTCTATAAGAACATTACGGTTTCTGGTTGGCCGGAACTCTGGCGCTTCTTCTGGAATTTCCTCAATGAAAGCACCCCCATTGCGCTGGTGTTGCTCGACGGCGTCTTCTTGTTCCTGTTCCTGGTCCTGCTCTTTTTCCTTGCCCTTTTCCTTCTTACCCTTCTTCTTCGACTTCTTCTTCGGAATATCCCATTCCCAGAGAGGGATAAAGGATTCAATCTGGGAAACCACGTCATTCTAGCCAACTTGTTGTATGAGAATGAGACTCACAAATCCAACATCTGCGAAAAGTTTCGGGAAAATCCAAATGCCAGGACTTGCAACCAGGATAGTTATGATGTAGAAGATCAGTCTGAAGACAGCGATGGCAAAGAAGAGGCCGATCAAGCCCAACATCACGATACTGAGGTACCACACGCCCAAACGCATCGTAGAAGGCCACAAAGGGAACATGACCCCTGCCAGCATGACAGCAACCATGACAACACCTCCTGCATACGTCGTCCACTGTGACCCTTCATAAAACCACGCATAATATTCATCCGACGTGAATTTTTGTTCAGGAATTATTTGCAGTATTTTTGGTGATGACGACGAAGTCCCCGAGGGTCCGCCGCGCTGTGCTCGGAGGTAAAAGGCGAACATGTTGACTGTGTTCAAAACTTTGACTGCGTCTTCTTCGGTTGCAACTTTTGGAACATTGGATAATTTGGCGTATGCGGGCGATAGTAGTGCCTTGACGGCGGATTTTCCTGGATATCAAATTTTAATCCCATAGCGAGAATAAAGTAACGTTCAAAGACCTTTAAAGTAGTCAACCCGCTTTCCGCTGAGGGCACCTACTCGCACCTTCAGCCCAGCACCACCCCCACGCAGAAATTGTGCTACCTTCTTAATTTCGGGAGGTGCTTTTGCTTGTTGTTCCATGGTGATGATTTGAAGCGTCTAGTGCACAGCTGAGAAAGGAGCGGTATGAAGTAAGTTCAAAGGTCAGGCAGGGGCCAGAGCAGACTGGAGCAGAAAACACTTACAACGCGAACTATTATCAAGAGAAGACACGTCACAAAGACAAGCGTAGCATGTGACTGATATTACATTACATAATACGTCACATGTCACGCATACTATTACAATTTCTGTAAAGCGTCTTCCGCTGCTACCACTCCCTCGTCTAGTCTTATCTTCTTGCTTTGTTTTGAACTCAGAATCAGATACTTTTTCGCTTCATTTTTATCTCCTGCCATCTGAGTTACTCGTTAGTTAGATAAAATGACTTCAGAACATCAACACACCTCTCGCAGAATACCAATGTTGAACAAGCTCACAGCGAGTGCGACTTCGCACGTCTCGTCTGTGTGTGCGCTTTTATCAAGTAATGCGTGCCATTTCCCACCCTTTTTCTGCATTTTGTCCCTCGTGCCTTCAGCTATGTCGAGAGCCTTGCGTGACCAGGCCTCCGCCTGATACAAACCTTCTTCCGTCGGTTTGACACGCATGATAATTTCGGATATGGTTGACATTATTTGTGCTCCTGGAGACCATTTAGTACCGTCTTGTGCACAATGGAGGCAGGCGGAGTACCTCGACAACGATCTGCAGACGATGAAGTTTGGGGTGAGGGTGGGATAAGAATCGACGTAGCTTGCAGGAGAACGGGCAGCGCATATCTTGTTATACAGTTAGAATTCCCATCCCAATTGTACGTATGTTTGGTAAACCTACTCATTTCTGTTCGTCCGGGCGTACAGCGATCCAAGGGCTTCAAATGGTGCTGCTAAATCTGTGTTAGATACCCATGTAGGCAAGCTAAGGGTGTGATCATCTCCTCGGACATTCTGACTGACGTCAGTATGATGTACTGCCGCTGATTTATTTGGCAGCATGCTCTTGAGAATGACCTGAATTGCCCATGTGAGCCACTTTTCCTCTTCGTTATTGCGACCAAGCGCATTGGACATTTCAGCCAGCTTGCACGCTAACTTGATGCCTCTCAAGTGTTCTTCATTTGACAATGACGTTTTCTCCCCAGCTTCTTGGATATGAGACAGAGCACCAGCGTACACGTCATAAGCCTTATCTGAGTGACCTGTTGATTCGAGCATTGAGCCAAGGGCTATGGCAATCCCCGTCGTTTTCAGATAGGGCTGTGGACTAAGCTCTGAGGTCGAGAGAGATCTGGCGTTCGCCAAAGCTCTAATTATTCATGTCTCCACGCCTGAAAATGAGTATGGCACAGATGTTTACCGTCGAAAAAAGGCTTCACTAGCTTCAAAATCATTCTTGGATTTTCTCCTGAGTGCATCACGCAGGTCTTGGCGCAAGGCAGACGGCCATATTGTCATCCTTCGGTACATCTCGTAGCTGTGCACCAAAGGATCATACACAGAATTCTGATGAAAGGTAAGGGCAGCGCGACTCACATTCCATACCCCAACGATGCAACACCAAACGCGACAAGTACCGTAAACAGGGTGCGATACTCATTTCTGATAGGTATTTCGCGAAGCTCCGAGGACGCATGATTGGCATTCGATATGATGGTGCGCCTGAATGATTGCAGACGAGCATGACGAGGAACGAGAGGCTGTCGACATTGGCGTAAATACGAGCGTAACATGACGGAAGGCGCCCATATTGATGTAACTGTGACTTCATGTTTCGTGCTTCAGACTCGGTGGTATTTGACCGTCAGACCCACCACTCACTGAGCCTGAGGATATAACACCAAGCCTCACTGATATATATCGCTTACAACTGCTGCCGCGCTCCTCCGTCAGTGATCACCAATCGGATATGGCCTTCTCGGCTCTTCACGGAACCCATGTTAGGATACAAGCTCCACACTCTGAACCTTTCTGATTCACACTTCTCGACGCCCGTACCTGTTTCAGTTTTAATATTCATGGGGTACCGTGCTCCTGAATGGGCTGCTATTTTTCGGGGAACATTCTCAACATCGCGACAATTCGTCAAAGGTTTTGTGGAAATCTGATTCCGGGTCATATCCACCTTGCACTTAGTCAGAAGGTCAGATCAACTCAAATCGCGAGTCGCACATGGTGACTGAATACGACATTGTGCATATTGATATGATGAAAATGCCTGTCAATTCTCGAATGTGAGAGGTATTCTAGAAAGAAAGAAAATGCTAGAAGCAACTTGGAATACATAACAGTAACAGGTTGAACCTAGTAGCGTCATGGGCAAAAGTCTCCGGTATCGCGTGAGCAATGGAGTAACTGTTTCTACAGGACGATTTCCGGAATTCCACGCCCAACTTTGGATTGGACATTTAAACCCCTCACTTTTTTTTTGGGTGGAATCTGCAATTTCCTTCCTCTGGCTGTCTTCTGAATCGTTATGAAATTTGCCCGGTAAGCATTATATAGCATTGCGACGTTAACAAAGGTCTTAAAGCCTTCCAATTAGTTACTTGGAGGATACTCAGGTATGTTGTCGTTCGGGCCCTAGAGTTCTTGTTCATATCGTGTACAGACGCCGGAATGGAAGAGAGCCTACATGTGCGCTTCAGAACCAATTAAATTTCCACTGCAACTTAGCTATTATCAAACAGCGACTATCGAGGGCTCAAAAAAAGCATCGCTGCAATTCGTAAATCTCAAGAGGAATACGCTGCGCAGTTCTCGGATCAGCAGTCACCTCCTCTGAGATTACAGCCACTCAGATTCTCACACAATTGCGACTCAGTTTTGCCAATGAATGTTCTTGGATTATCTAACCTTCCTCGTGCATCCTTCGACTGTCCGAGTGTTCATCAGGCACAGGTGAACCACGACCATTACGCCTCAATCCAGCCTCCGCAAAAGGCTCTTGATAAATTGAGTTGGGATCCCAAAATCGAGGTTAACTCGCGCCGTTCAACGTTATACGTGACACCCGCAGGCGAAATTGAAGTATCCCCTGCAGTCTTGAACAATGATGCTCTCCGACACACCCAAGTCAAGCATGACCCCGATCTATCGACCTTTTCAAGGAATTCAAACTTAAAGAGAAGGCGTCGGTCTTTTTCCCAGCGTTTTTCCTTCGCGAGCATTCGTGAGCCTGCCATCGTCACCATTAATAGATTAAACTTACAATACCAAAAGGGAGCGCCCTTGGGCCGGTAATCGACCCTTCCTTGGTTGAAGGCTTACCGTTATCTGAAGTATCCAGACTCCTTACTCTACAGGAGCAACAGTTCTTCGTCATGCTGGATGCTGAGCTCGAGAAAGTCGATGCATTCTACGCTATGAAAGAAAGCGAATTGCAAGCACGAACCGGACGCTTGAGTGAGCAATTGAAGGAACTAGCTAATCACAGGCGTATAGTTCACGTGAGTATCCACGATCTGAATCCGATTATTCTTATGACCTTTCTACAAGAAATCACCAAGTTTCATGTCGTACCTCCGGTCACGGGGAGATGGTACGGGCACTATAGTGGACTCCGATATGGTGGAAGGGGTAATATGCCAGTGTCTTTACATCTCTCGCTTTACTAACGTCTCTCCTGCAGCAGCAAGCGAAGCCATCACCGGACTTTGAGCCAAACGAGGCAAGAAGGAGCAAACATTCAAATGACCCAGAGTTATTATATGCGGAGAGAAAGCTCAAGAAGGCAGTAACGGAGCACTATCGGTTTGACTTCCTGCTTCAGCCCTGTCATACATTATGTTAATGTTTCTCAGAGAAATTGAAGCTTTGGTCAACTACCGTGTAAGTATTATCTCGAAAAATGAGTGCCATATACTCACGTCGACAGATCCTAAACATCACAGGCTTCCGGAAAGCATTGAAGAAGTTTGAAAAGGTCACCAAGGTGCGTTGGTCATACCAAAAAAAACTTATCTATTATCAACTATCTTCAAAAGGTTCCGGTTCAGGGACAATACATGTCAGAAAAGGTTGGACAGATTCTGTCACTGAAACATCTGCTTTTCATATCTTTAATTAGATTGACAAAACTGGGATTATGAACAACCAGGACGTGAAGCAGATGATGCAAGAGATGGAAAAATTGTATGCCCAGGCATTCAGTTCGTCCTTATTATTTCGCCCCAGTCCATATTACTGATCCAGGTTTAGCGCGAAACGATTCCAAAGATGCCCGTGATCATCTGCGTAGCGGCGGCTCTCGAGTCACCAGCCACCATTTTAGCACTTTTAGATCCGGTCTATGCTTGGGCGTGGCACTTCCGCTGTTCATCTCGACTCTTTACGAACGTAAGTTGACGTGGGTTATCAGAAGCTAGCAGCATCTGATGGGAATCCTAGTCTACTCACAATCCTCACGAAACCAACAAAACCAAACACCTTACTGGCAAAGTATACTGCACGTTTACGGGATCCTCTTTTTACCCGCCATATACCCTCTTCTAGTTTCCTTGAATATATTTGGCTGGGCCCGTTTCCGCATTAACTACGTATTCATCTTTGGTGAGCAATTCGCTTACCAGCGCGCTCGTGTCTTATAATCTTTTGATCAGAATTGGACACACGAACTAGGCTCGATATGCACGAATACATGGAGGTGTGTGAAGTGCCGTTCAATGTTCGCTCCGCCTCTTATAACGCAACACAGTTGCCAGCTTTCATCTTTGCGACTTTCTGTCTTGCATTTCGGTTGTCGTTCTCTAGCATTGCGCTTTCTCACGTAAAATGGTACCTTTTACCGTTCGCCTGGCTCGTATTCATGGCCATCGTCTTGGTCAATCCTCTTAAGGTTTGGTTCAAAGACAGCAGGTACTGGTTCTTGAGGCTGTTTGGGAACCTCTTCTTATCTGGAATACGCCGAGTAGAGGTGAGTGACTTTCGCCCGATATCTTATCCTGTGTTTGACTGCAAAAGTTCGCGGATTTCTGGCTTGCGTCAGTCACATGCGCTAAATCGTCGTGCAACTAGACGCTGACTATCCATCAGGGATCAATTCTGCAGTTTCAGTTACACGTCTGGTGGCCTTGTTTACGTCATTTGCATTTACTCGGCCAAATTCAATGAACAAACCTGCGGCTCGGAAGCTCGCATTTGGGTTGCTCAATGGGCTTTAGCCTCTTTACCTATGTTCATTCGTCTGGTTCAGTGCCTCAAACGTTACCATGAATCTATGTTAAGAATGCACCTCTTGAACGTAATGAACTGCATCTCCACCTCTAGCTGATGGATTGATCCTTTCTTGGCAGGCTTTCCGATATGCAAGCGGCATCATAGCCCTTTTGATCTTCGACTTGTGGAGGGCGTTAGGTATGCGGTATCAGCCAAGATCGCAACAATGGTATCAACGTATAATCTAGGGACGCCCAGCGGGTATCTTACAACGTGGAGCATAGCCAACACCTTTTATTCATTATTCTCATGTGCATGGGTACGTTCGCCCCATCTCCTTTACCAGCAACCTCATGGTCGAGACATTTAAAGGATCTCTGCATGGACTGGTCCCTTCTAAGTCTCCAATCACCGTATCCGTTTCTGCGCGAGGAGTTGGTCTATTCTAACTATATATATGTAAGTATTCATTCTTCACAATCTGGTACATATTCAAGGCATGCTTCCAGGTCTATTATATCGCCATAGTAAGTTCCACCAATGTTCGAGTCGATGAACGCACCTTCATGCCTTACAGATCTTGAACGTCATATCGAGATTCGCATGGATAATATATATCCCTGTGCCAGATGCTGGGTGGGATTTCAGGCTGCGTTCGTTCATTGTTGCATTTCTGGAGATGCTAAGGCGACTCCAATGGAACGCTTGTGAGAGTTTGACATCCGTTCATTGGATCAATCGATTGACCCATCATTCAGTCCGGTTAGAAAGCGAACATCTTGGCAACGTAGACCAGTACCGTATTGTGCGCGAAGTGCCGTTGCCGTATACGCTTGATGATCAATTGGAGGATGATAAGAGGTCTTCTAGAGACAGGTAAGCTACTCTGGAAAGTTTTTTGTCCGCAAGTTCGAATTTTGGCCCCGTCAGATTTTATTGACTATCTTTATGGGAATCAATGCCGTTACTGACTATCTTAATCGTTGTAGAGTAAGTACATGAAGAAAGGGCATGGCTGATAATATGATGCGCTTTATACATACACTCCGTTGTAATCATATTACACTTCTGGTTCACTAGTTAAAGTTTGCTTTACTAGACCTGACGATGGTGACCTCTGCCTTGGAGAGTGAGCAATCGGGATAGTCACAGGGGTATTGCTTCTGGAGGAGGACAAGCGCCCCCTCTGTGCAGAAGAAGAGGATAAGGTGCGGACAGGGGTAGATGCGCCACTAGGTGTTGGTGTGGCATCCCACCACTGGGTCATCCACCCAGTCCAGTTTTGGCGTTTCAGTCTCTGCTCCCTTTCTTCTCTCATCTTTTCAAAGGCGGAGCGATACCTCTCATAGCCTTCTCGGAAGTTGCGGTCCACGCGTGAAGAGAATATGAGCTCGCCGCGCGGGTTGGTCGCGGGTGGAATGGCGGGTATAGGGCGCGCTGCTGAGGGTGAACTGGAGCGTGCAATGGAAGCAGGAGGGGACATGGATCGTGGTGATGTGGCCGGTATGCCAGCCTTTGACTGGGATCTTTCGTGCTCTTGTCGAGGGAAGAGGAACGAAAGTGGTTTGTCCAGAAACTTGAATTTAGAACGCAGAGGAGGCTTGCGGACGTTGAGATACATATTGAAAGAGCGCAATGCTCTGTTAGCATGCGGTAGATATCTGGGACGGGGACATATGACAAAGGTGAATGCTTTGCTCATAGGATAGACACTCACCTGTTCGCGTATGCAATCTTCTCGGTGTACATCCCACTGGCAAAGAATAATAGCAGGGTCGTGATTGCAACGAACAACAAGCCACTGGCGATGTAGGGTGGTAGTAGGACCTTGGTGTCGGGCGTATAAATATGTGGCAAGAGCTGCTGGAGCAACAGCTTGTACGGAATCACGAGCAGCGACTCTTCAGGCGGAAGGAAGAGGACTTCGACGAGAAGAAATGCTACCGCTGCCAGCAAGTGCAGCAGAAATACTGGCAAATGATGGGCACTGGTCGGTAAGGTGGACTCTTCCTTTTCGGGGCGGAAGGCGGGAAAGGGTACGTACGTTGGTAGCGGGACTTGCGCCGCTGTAAGCTGAGGGCGTTGGACTTGAGCCTTTCCTCGAAGAGTAGCACGTCGCGGTAGGCGGCAGCGTCATTTTGAGGATGGACGGTCGATGGCCGCGGGGGCATGAGATGGCTGCGATTTGCCCTTGCCATTTATTATTGACTTTTTGCACACGTGTGTTTATGTACTCGGACGCTATTCAACCATTTACAGTCAATATAACCAACGAACGGTCAGATGAGTAGCCTCGTGCTGACATTCACCACCAACGGTACTTCACCAGGGCCAAACCCATCGTTGGCAATGACTTGGATATCCCGTGCATCAACGGTAAGGCACGTAGCTTCTGTACTGATCTAACTAATCTACTTCAAGTGCCCTGAACAAGCATATTGTCGCCTTGATACAATGGACGCGTTCAGCAGTCCGGCCTGTCAGACCGAGCATTCTCTCTCAAGCTTCATCAGAAAAAACCACCGTTGTTATTTCTGCCTAATTAACGCTAATTACCATGATGGATGATTTTACGCCCTTGAGTGTTACCGTGATGCTGAAGGAAAACGAACAAAGGTGGTTCCCAGACAGGGAAAGTTCATTTATTGTTCATGAGCCTGCAGAATCAAATCACCGTGGATAAATCATAATCAAAACATAGGGGGAGTGCCATTAATCCGATAATTATCCGGCACTTTGCACTCATCGTGGAACGTTATAAATTCGATGGATTACCCGAGTTAGTCAGAGGACTTTCAGTATGGAGCTCGAGATTCTACCACCCAACCGCGATACCGAAAACCAATCTGATTCTTTGTCGATCAAAACAACAAAATCTCACCAAGTTGTCACTGCGACTGGATCCAAAGTCGATTTGTCCGCTTGGAAAACGACCAACCGTGTTTCACAAAACCGTGTAGACAATGACAAGTTGCCTCCGATGACGAAGAAGCAGATTGCGACAGGGAGGGTCCAGTTTTTGACCCTGTGTTGGGGCATTGGTTTAGTAGGTTGGAATGATGGAAGTACGGGACCTTTGTTGCTGAGGATCCAGAACTATTACCATGTGAGTTATATTTAAATGCTTGATTATAATCTAACCAGAACGCCTACAGGTGAGCTATATCGTGGTATCCCTGCTTTTCGTGTTTGCTTGTATCGTAAGTCAAGCGTCGGCGACTGAGAAGGCAAGAAGATGACACGATAACGATTATACTGCAGGGATTCATAATCGGTGCCTTGCTGATCGTACCACTGACAAACCGACTGGGCCTAGGAAAGGTACGGGGTTTGTCGTATTACTTGAGCGATAAAGGCTAACTTATGTATCATCAGTCTCTCGTACTAGGAAAGTTCTTTTTCCTTCACGCGTCCCTCTTCGAGAGTAAAAACGATTGTGTTGCAGGGAGCATATGCCCTATTGTTGCATATTCCCTTCAAGCAGCTACGCTACCATTTCCTGTCTATGTCATGTCATTCACATTAAATGGGATTGGAATGGCTTTACTTGTAAGCTTTGTTTTCTCCCATCTATATAGCTCATTTCTCTGTAGGATGCTCTATCAAATGGATTTGTCGCTGCCCTCAAGCGCAACGCCAACACAAAAATGGGCATTCTACACGCTGCATATGGTATATTTTCGTGTGCTCCTGCCGCCTTGGGCACTGACGTAGCTGCCAGGTCTCGGGGCTTTCTGTTCTCCTCTCGTCGCGACTCAGTTCGCTCAACTCCCTCATTGGTCGTACCATTATCTTGTCTCACTCGGCATTGCCTTTGTAAATTTGATCATTATGATATTTGTGTTCAGATTTAGGACTCAAGATGGTACTCGATTTTCACCTCCTCTCGTCTGATCACCTTATTCATTGGTCTCCCCCAGAGTTGCTGGCACAAATCGGCCAAGCTTCTACGCTTCAGAGCACATCTGATGATAGCACATTTTCACAAATCATACACTCCAAGACTGTTCACTTTCTGGCACTGTTCTTGCTCGTGTACGTGGGCGTGGAAGTGACAATCGGAGGTGATATCCTTCCTTGTATGCACATCATTCTTGCCTCTATCTTGCATATACAGGGTGGATTGTATCGTTCATCGTCACTGTAAGAGATGGTGGCCCGTCCTCTGGTTATATTTCCGCGGGTTTCTTTGGAGGTAAGTTAATATCGCGTTTTTAGCAAGCCCTTCTGATCTCCTTTTTTCCAGGGCTTACGCTCGGGCGCGTCATCCTTCTGTGGGTAAATAAGAAGGTGCGTTCTATCTTAAATACCCGGTGTTTCCTTTTCAAAGCACTTACATAGGTGGGCGAACGCCGAGTCATCTTTATTTACGCGGTCCTCGCCATCGGGTAAGCATGAGCGACTTTGCCATTCGTTAAAGTTCAATGATATTCCTAGCTTCGAACTTCTAGTCTGGTTTGTGCCGTCCCTTATTGGTGATGCCGTAGCCATATCTATCATTGGCCTCTTATTGGGGCCTATGTACCCCATCACAATGAATCACTCTGGGAGGGTTCTCCCACCATGGATCCTCACCGGTGCCATAGGTTGGCTGGCAGGGGTTGGCCAGGCAGGGAGTGCAATGCTACCGTTTATAACTGGTGCGGTCGCGCAGAAGTGGGGAATAAGAAGTTTACAACCCTTGTGAGTATCATGGGCTGTTGCCTCCAGTATTTGGTTGACGAAACGACGCAGGTTGGTGGTTATGATGACGATTATGGTAATTCTGTGGGCGTTGGTGCCATCACAAGCTGTGAGGCGGTCAGACTAGGTCTCATGCTTTGACTATTGCCTGAGAGGTGGGGTCTGGTGCTACAAGTGAGAGTAGCGGCCATGTATACTTGCTTTGGTTGGGTGCACCACAAAAAATTTACAAGAATCGTGTTTTCTTTGTCTAGGGACATATGTTGCTACTTATTCTGGTTATGAACGAAGTTACAGTTGTGGTTCAACTCTTCACCAGAGAAAAACGTCCGCCTTATTGATGTCCATGTAGGTCCGTCTGGGGCTAACATATTCGGAAATGTAACCTCGTCTATCTCCTTGCTAAGCCCATCCAAAGTACGAAGCAGAGATAACAACTTCTCGAAAGCGGAATGTTGTTTCCACTTGTCTGACACTCTTTGGTCAACCATCGGCGACGCAAAGGCGCTTGCAACCCATGATGCACACTTTAACGCTGCTCGCATGTCCCCGACTCGCCGCTGTTGGGACCATCGTTCGATCCGTTGACATGCGTTGAACATGGATTCAAGCAAGCGATTCACCTGAATCGTGTCTTGGTGACGGACGGATTGTTCCGCCATTGTAGAGACCAACAACATAAACAGATTGTCAACGCCGTATCTGAGATCTCTGTCTGCCCTTGCAAGACGCCCAATGCATTTGAATCCATGATATATGATGTCATCGGGAACTGAAGATGGGTGTAAATTAATCCTTGACAAGAGGGATGCGCGTTAGTCCTTACCATCAATTCGTCTCAGTTCATCTGGGTGAATCGGAGGCATGAAATCGATCATGGCATCCTCGTCCTCAACGGTGTTGTTAATCCGTATAGCAAATTCCAAGTAACTCTTGATTGCCGCCGGGCTACATTGCATGCTTGGTTCGGGTAAATACCTCAGACTGAGCAAACCGAGGGCATCCTTGGCTTGAACGACCGAGAGCCTCTGCAAGGCGCCGCAAATTCGGTTGTGCTTGCTGCCAAGAAGTCGAAACAACAGGTTGCCAACTTTATTCACTTCAAGGGGGGAGCTTCTCATGCATTGTAGAACATGATAGAACACAGGCACTTTTGGAAAATGCGTGCTCGCTAGGCGCACAAGGCCATTGGCCAAATCATCATCAAGTTCCCGAGAACGGGTGAGAGCTTGATAACGCATGCGTTTGTCATACCAGTATTTATCAAAGTTTTGCCAGTGCCAGAAATGAAGTGCAAGGCGCCCGCGCTCAAATGTGTACCTATACAAACATAGTTAGAATCAATGTAGTGGAAGCTGGAAGGCGCACAGTAGCCTACCTCCATGGGATGCGATCTGGCATGGACACCACGAAATGCGCGTCGGGAGCGAAATATGAGATAATGCTGCAAGCGCTGAAGGCAAGTCGACAAAATGCCCATGATTGTGGTGACTTGAATGGGCACTGAGGCACACGGAAGTGATAGTTACCATGTAGTAAGAATTGAAAAGCTGGCAGGATGGTCGTTGTGGCGAGGAAGAACAGGGTGACCACGACAAAAGCCGTTATGGCGGCTGCAACTGTCGTGTTGAAGTTTCGGAGGAAATCAACCAAGCCGATGAAGAAAAGAACCAACGCCGACTGGAGCAATAGAGGGAGTGCAGAAAGGATGGTAGGTACGGACCATCGTTCGAGACCTTCGCGACGCATTTGGGCCACAGCAAAAAGTTCCATTGGCGACAAGCCAGAGTCACGCTGGTACTCGCGCAACCATTGCATGCAGAGAATCCCGATTATGGCTGTTGCCAATGCAAGGGAAAGGCTCAAGAACCATAGGATGTTGACACGGATTGCGTATGGCTCCGGCCGAAAATTCTGCATCCCAGAGATAACCGACGAGATGGCTTGCTGAGTTGCATCTGTTGAGGTGCCATTGCTCATTTGCTGAGCGACTATTGCGACCAGTTGCACTGTGGCAGTTGATGGATCAGCGTGCAACATCTTGTACGCTTCGATGGTGAAACCGGTCACCACTGCGGAGAAAAGGCCAGCCTATTAGGTAGAAGTCTTGGTTGTCCACCAGTTATATCGTCTGCTTGTGTGAACTTACGAATATGAGTAGCTTGTCGACTTCGTCTCTCCATGCCTCACATCGACCTTTATCCATTCGTTGCAACAGTTGATTGCAGTGGTCCCATGGATCACCCAGATCCGGTGGAGGATATCGAACCTCGCCTCCACTGTACCAGTAGTCGCCGTCAGCCTATTGAGTGGGTTAGTTTTTGACAGGAAGCCCAAATATCATGGCACTGGCATCCTGCTCCGGATCCTCGGTATTGCTTGGAATTGACTTGGTTTCATTTTCTTTTGGAGGTGCCTGCGGTGGTTGATCCTTTGCGCCGCCAAGAGCCCAGGAGCGCTCTTTTGCCTGGATATTCTTTGGTGTTGCTGCTCCAAGCGTTTGCACAGGCGGCTGAGCGTCCATGCAAGTGTGGTGGAGAGAAGGGTGCACAGATAGTTGACGGACTTAACAATGGGTCGCATCAGTTTTGATGAGCTTTGAGAATGCTGTACACTGTGTGCAACCTGTAACAAGGCCAGTGGCTTCCTGGGTACTCGGAGAGTCAGAACACTTTCCGCTGGTGATTTGACTAGCGGCAAGGCAGTGTGCCGTACGAAGAACTATGTATGGACGATTGAGCGCTGAGTCGAGCACCAAGAATATTTTTGGCTGACAGAATCAGACTTCCTTCACATCAGTATCTAATAATATTTTTGGACACACACCTCCAAAGTGTTCTGGAACAGGTTCGTGATTGCAACTAAAAAGGTGGCTGTATGGTCTAAATCAGATTGACAGTGGTACCAGCCCGAGAGCATGATCCAACATCACGAATCTACCGTCGTTGTGCGAAGGAGGTTGTGTCCTACACAGGGACTGAACCAGAAGAAAGTGTTCTAAAACGATAAGCCCAAGTCAAAGAAACGAAGATCCGTCAAAGATAGCGCCGCGGCCGACGGTCGTGTGGTCAACATCGTGAAAGGATTGTTAGAACTTGAGACGGGACCTAAAGTAGGTAAAAAAAAAGACAATCTCAACACTCTTGAGTATGAGTTGAAGTTAAAAATTAGGCCGACAGTGCGCGCTAGTGAGTACGCACACGTCAGGGGCTGCTCCAGAATCTATCATACATAAGCAAGGAAACCCTTGCTCATTGGGCTTCTTTGCGACATTCCCCCTACTCCATAATGCGGATCGCCCTACTGCCCAAACAGAACTCAGCAAATGCCAAAGCTATGCCGATCCTAAAGGTGGATCCATGTGTCCCGCCCAGTATCCACTCAGCAGGGTGTATGTAACGTAATTGCCTAGAGCGAAGCTCGGCGAGAGGACATGCGGTCACCTCTGCTAGCCTCACCCAACCCGTCGCTAAGTGTAACTATATTCTAAACGGCATGTGACCGCTGTCTCCTATCGTGCTGGCTTTGATGATATGTCTCACCAGGAAGTATGACCTCGAACAAAGCTACGGCGATAGAACATGCGGTTGCCGCTCTGGGCATTTCAACTGGACACCAGTCACGGTGGTGGCTGGAGGAATAATGTCCCTGGAGGGGCTTCCCGCATGGGGCATCCTCCAACACACCCTCGGCTATGTGTCTTACCGCGTCATCCTCTCGCTCGCTGTTGTCTTTATGATGCTTTCCCCCTTGCTGTTGCGTGGAAGCCCAGAGCACGATGGGCGTTTACAAGATTCAAGATTCAAAGGGATACTACTCCTCACTGATTTTCCTGCCATCGAAGAGATGAAAATGAAGGATCAGACCGTCGACTGTGTCTATAACCAACAATTGACAACAATTGCCCTTCCTTACCGGCTTACCATCGGAACGTCCCAAACTCCGTCGTACATAGATAGAATCCGTGATTCTCAACTTCTAGATCGAATTTGGCGCCTCCGACGGGATGCCATCATATCAACAACAAACTATACCGATGTTCTCGAACTCTTATTCAGTGGACCTCCAACTAAGTTGTTGGAAATTCCTGGGATTAGAGGTTCCCATTATCAAGAACATCATGTTGGACAAGATGCACAAAGTGATCAGCTCTTCCAGGCAAGCGCAAACGGAGTCCGGACGCGTGTTGACAGACTCAACTTGAGTCAATAATGCAAGTTCCCACGCTTTGCTATTTGCTGTGAATGACTCAAGTGACTCATTTAACTGGGTCAACAAAGCTACTATGTCATCGGATTCAAGACATCTTTTCTTGGCGGCAACCTTTAAGGTACATAAAAGGTCATCAGATTCATTTCAAGCCTTTGTACCTGCACTATCGCATCCTTAAACCGAACACTTTGTCACTTACATCAACATGCTTGACACCATCCTGCTAAACGAACCCTTGGCTCGCCGCGAGGCACCTCCAGCCTACTCCTTTGAACCTTGCAGCGGCGAGCGACGGCTAGAACTTACACCTCGTCATGGCCATACACCACTAACTGGCAGCATCATCAAAAGATTCGCTATGCTCAGCTTGGTCTTACCCGAACAAGAAGATGGCGCACAGATACCCTCGTATGGACGCAACGGCGTCATCGACGGTGTATTTTGCTTCGATGATCCTTCCAGAATTATAAAAGTCATGATCAAGGTATGTTTGTTTCCAATGATCTTTACGCGCCACCTTGTCAAAGCTTGGTGAAACTAGCTTCATGGCAAAGCCGAAACCACGACGACTGAATCAGGCGCGAATACGAAGTGCTTACTCAATGACCAATATACTCTTTGGCAAAAAAATAACGTGGACGAGTCAAGTTGTCCTAATCAACTCAATTTCGCTTGTGCACTGCCGTCCACTTATAGTGAAGGCAATGGAGCAAAACCGCTTCCTCCTTCATTTCATTTCGCCATTCCCGGCTTCTCCATCAAGATTCATTATTGCATCCTCGTTCAAATTACTCTCAAACGCCGATCTAAACTTGATTTTAGCTCTTCCGTCAAAGAGTGTGTTTTTACAGAGCCAGTGTGTGCGTCGCTCCTGACAGGAATCTCGATAGGTACCCTGTACTATTTAAATACTGGCCTAGGTCTCGACCTAATCGGCCGTTCGAAGCAACACCATGTTTCTTGTTCTCGGTCAAGACATTACCTGAAGAATGGCATCAAACTATATCATCGTTGAAAACAAGGTCGAACGAGCTCGCCCGTGAAACTTTACACTGTCACGTAAGTCTTAGCCTAAAAGTGAGTTACGGAGACGAACGCGTAAATATCTAGTTCTTCGTTCCTAGTATACGCATCTTTGGTCTTTCGGATACCATCCCTTTCCACGTCCAACTTGATGGGCCCATTTCCTCATTACGCGAATTTTTCCCGCCTGACATTCTGCAACGTGTAACGTCAGCAGACTCTTCCCTCTCTGCGCCCTCAGTTCGCCCGAAAAGCGCAGGAAGGAAATCCGAAGGTAAACAACATAGCGTTCGAGCACAGTTGCTGCAACAAATTGTGGTTATGGTCGGCAGCTGCAAGGTAGTGAAGAACTCAACTGTTGGAGAGGGTGTTGTACACCCGCTCCCTCCATCTCTATATCGTGACCGGTGTCTTGGCACGACGGAAGAGACCTTGGACTGGGAAGGCTTCGTCAAGTGTAATGATGACGTCAAAGTAGGGAGCTTCTCTACCGGTCTTCTTCAGGTTCAGGTTCGTGTCTCATCATCTTTGCATGTGAACTCGAAGAGGCTGAGCTATCGTCCAGCATTTCCTGTCATTGTCGTTGACTCCTCTTGATGTGCGCAGGTCGCCGTTCCAAGTTCTGAATATTCACGTGCCTGTAAAGCTAGTAACGGATTCTTACGAAGACTATGGTTAGCGCCATTTATTCATCTCTGTGATGCAATGGGAGTCTTTTATTCGCATTGACATTAATCACCACAATTGGCAAATTAATAATATACTGCAATGTAGATGTAGTACATATCAACAAAACTTAGCGTCTATTTTTACTCAGTTGGCATCGTCCAAATCCTTGCGTACAGACGCAAGACGTTGCGATGCTTCAAGCTTCATCCACAGAAATGAGTGATAAGGATAACAGCGAGGCCATAAAGAGGACAAGAAGGAACGGCCACGAAGTTGAATTGCAATAGTCACCGCATAACAATATGTCACATCGCTCCTATCTCACAAATGTTCGAACACCCAACCTCGTCATGGCAGGCGATGCAAGATGGCAACGTATTCTATAGGCGCCAGCAGCTTTATTCAATACCAGGGAAACTTCCAAATTTAAGCCACTACCGCATTGCTGGCTGTCGATATGGTGGCCCGCTAGGTGAATAATGCTCATGTCGTGGACTTGAACTGTCCTAATTTCCTAATGCAGCGCTTATGCGGGACAGTTCCAAAATGATAGCTCTTGGAACGACACCATTATCGATGAAGCCCCAAATCCAGATCATCTCGTCTGCCGGTGAAGGGATTATGTCGTTCAGTGTGGATATTTCGACCGCTAGAAAAGCAACTTTTCAACTGACCCTGTTAATTATAGTGGGACCAAGGAAAGATAATCCGATTCGGATGGACATTTGACGAAAAACTCGTGGTGTTAAACGAGGAAGGCACCTACCGCTTGTACGATTTACAGGGTGAATATCAACAATATTCGTTGGGAAGCGAAGCTGCTGAAATGGGCGTAATCGACGCGCGAATACACGAGAATGGCCTAGTTGCATTGACCGGCGCATTAAAACTGTTGGAAGTGAAAGAGTGGCGAGGGGAGCGTGCCTTACACCTAGCGAACCCTGGTAGGTCTTTACCAACGCAGAGTTGAACTAGCCTAATACTGCCTATAGGATTATCTCAACCTCCTCATGCGTGGGCGGTCATTCCCCCAGATTCTACCATATCTAGACACGTCGAAGTCCTGTTATCCGTTGAATCTACCATTTATACCGTGGACAGCCTAGAAACCGTGGATCAACTCCTCGCTCGAGGTCCATTTATCCAGGTTTCTCCGTCTCCAAATGGAAAATCACTTGCTCTTCTCACTTTTTCTGGCCTCCTGTGGGTAGTTTCAACGGACTTTCAACGAAATATGGCAGAGTTTGACACGAAAAGTGTCATTGGAGCAGATGGTCCCGTCTGCCAAGTAGAGTGGTGCAGTAACGACGCTATACTTGTGATCTGGGAAAATGCTGTTTCCTTGATTGGCCCTTTTGGGGATCGGCTCGAGTAGGTTACCTGTTCTCCCACTGAAGGTAGCAGTTGGCTTGATATATGCGCCTGAAAGCTACATTTATCCAGGTTCCACTTTCGCTATCACGGAAATTGATGGAGTGAGGATCATAGGACCCGATAGCTGTGATTTTATTCAGAAAGTGCCAGGTAAGAGAGATAGTTTTTGTCGTAAAATGAGAACTGATTTCATTTGCGTTTTTAGCATCAACTCTGTCCATTTTCCGCCCTGGATCAACTTCCCCGTCAGCGATATTGTTTGATGCCTGGGACAGCTTTAATCAGCGATCGCCTAAAGCCGACGAGAGTATACGAAGTATCCGGCCCGATCTTGCTAAGGCCGTCGATGAATGCATCGATGCCGCATGTCAGGAGTGGGAACCATATTGGCAACGGCAGCTCTTGAGTGTCAGTATTATTTTATTTTGCTTGACTACATGTTTTCATGGTATGTCTCAGGCAGCGAAATTCGGAAGAGGCTTTTTGGATATATTCAACCCCACGGAATTTGTCAATATGGGCCAGACACTGAAAGTTCTAAATGCTGTTCGTTTCCACGAAGTAGGTCTCCCCTTGACCTATGCACAGTAGGTCCCAGGATTGTCTGTCCTTCTTTTGAGCTCATGAGAACATCAGATATGTCCATACATCTTCCTCTTATCTCATCGAGAGGTTAACGCCGAGAAACCTCCATTTACTTGCTCTTCGCATCTCAAACTACCTCTCTTTGAAGCCAGATACAGTACTGAGACACTGGGCAACTGCGAAGATACTTAAATCAAAGCCCACAGCCACTGGTTCTGGTCAGGATGCCGAACTCGGCGATGATGAAGTCTGCAGAATTATTGTGGACAAATTCCAGCAGTTGGGCGGCGCTGATGTCAGCTATGCGGAGATTGCAAAGCGAGCATGGGAAGCAGGGCGGACAAACTTGGCTACAAAGGTACAAGGCCGCCTGCGGATTGTCGTTCAGGAGACTAACTGGAATTCTTAGCTACTAGACCATGAAACAAAAGCTTCTGATCAAGTTCCGTTGCTACTGGCAATGAAAGAAGATAGGTTGGCGTTGCTGAAAGCGGTGGACAGTGGTGATACCGATTTGGGTCAGTGCAGTGTTCTTTTCTTTTTCTAGACGTTATATTTATTCCGCATAGTTTACCAGGTCCTATTGGATCTGCACAAGCGACTTCCACTTGGCGACTTTTTCCGTCTTATTGAGGATGGCGGTCCGAAACTTACTTCAGCCAGCAAGCTACTTCAGGTTTATGCGCGCGAACAAAACCGCGAGATGCTTCGCGACTTCTACTATTCTGATGATCGCCGTGTGGAAAGTGCTGTACTATCTTTGGATGAGGCTTCTCGTATGACGGTTCGTGCTGTCGTTCTATGCGCGTTTTGCGCTCGTTCTCATTGGATGGGAGTACACAGGATCAATCAGCCAAGGTCATGGCAGTCAAAGCAGCGCAGAAATTCTTCTCTGAGGACAAGGATCGCGCATTTGAAGCTAAGGTAGAAAAACCATATTTCAACAAGCATGTCCTTATTCTTTCTTTTGTAGATGATGGATGAAAGCGTTCGTTTACTAACTTTACAAGAGCAACTAGAGAAAGAAACGGATGGGAAAGTGCCCGTCTTTGGGTTGTGTGTCAACGAAACGATCAAGAAGTGTTGTATGAACGACATGTCAAAGCGAGCAGACAAAATAAAAGCGGATTTCAAAGTACCGGACAAAAGGTGAGGGCGTTATATTCACTGAAACTCGGGAACAAGATATTTATATAACTTCAGATTCTGGTACCTCAAATTACATGCTTTGACAGAGATCCGAGATTTTCAGGGACTGGAGGCATTTGCCAAGTCTAAACGGAGTCCCATTGGTTACGAACCTTTTGTCCGATACTTGGTATCTAAAGGACACTCTAAAGAGGCCATACAATATGTCGCTCGTTGTGATTCACCGAAGCGAATGGACCTCTATATAGAATGCGGGGAATGGAGAATGGCTGGCAAAGAATGTAAGGAACGTGGCGATAAAGCAAAGCTAGAGTGAGTCCCATTCGCCGTCATCTTATTGGGGCAGAATGTCTGATATGCAGCGGCAGTGAACTTCGCAAGAGGGCCCCGAACTCGTTGATAGCTCGTGAACTTGACCAAATGGCGACCTCTATGAAGTGACCGTCACCGGTTTGTTGCTTCTGGATTAGCTTGTGAAGATCCAGGCTCGAGAGTGAGTCAAGCTCATGGTTCTTGACAACTGTACGATGTCAGACTAGGATTGTCAATGGCATATCTTCATGTTGTGTGTCCTGTGTACGAAAGTCAAAGTAAAATGCTGACATGACAGTCCCTCGTTCACACTAAACCATGAGAACTTCCTTCTCGTCAGATTTGTGATTGCCACCTAATGATCATTATTATCATTGTTGTCATCATAAGTTTCGTCAATTTGACAATTCCCACCACCAATGCAATAGAAATTCCATCATTGCGTTTTTTTTTCGCGAAGATGCCCGTACTCGTTCCCTTGTACGCTACTCTCGTATCCAGGGACAACCAAGATTCCTCCATTCGCCCATATTATGGCCCACGGTTGTTGCGATGGTTTTCGATCAACCTTACTCCTTGTGATTTTGCGATTCGGTTCGCTATGGATTCTAGATCTTATTTGGACGCAAACTTGATTCTGTAAAAATGCGATCAGTCCAAGAAACCGCAGAACACATTCTCACCAGCTTTCAGGTATCCATCTTCGTTCTGTATCGTACTCTGGCCAAGGTTTCTGAAGCAAACATGATATTACCCTTCTATTACCAGTAGATATTTTGTACACTAGTCTAACGAATCTAATAATACATGGTACTTGAAAACGAACTAACAGAGCACTTCAAAAGAACGAACGTGTCTGACGAATACATATACATATCAAGCGAGCCCAGCGCTGACGGAATAGTACAGATAAATAATAACGATTAGAGAACCCGTACGGGTATCCGAGCGCGTAGATCATCTTGACCGAACGAAACAGATACGTCTAGATAATACTATCAAGAAAACAGATGAGAAATTTCCACATACCCCAAGGAGAAGAAATGACAAACCTTAACGCTCAGACCTGCAATCTCAATAGAAGGCAATAAGTTTTCTGCAAGGGGGATTGTTGACCGATAAAGCCCATCGGGCAGCTGGGCCATCTCCTCCAGAGTAGGATGCTTGCGCGAATCTTGAGGATGGCGAGGCCGCTTGGGAAAACCATCTTTGACATGGACCCGGAGAGTTTGAGTATTTGTAAAGACTGTCTGCGTGGGAAGACGAGGCAGAGGTTTCTCCCTAAATGGACATGGAGAAGAAGAGGAAGAATCGGAGGGACTTTCAAGTTGGTAGCGGTCAGGGCTTGCCTTTTGAGGTGTTTTTGGCCGAAAGCTAAAGCTGCGGACGTTTCTGAGAATATTGCTCTTGTTGTCGGTCTCATGACTGGCGCTCACAGGGGTCTCTGGAGGTGTTGGTGGTAATATGACTTGGTCTGCCATTGTGATCTTCCGTAGCAAGAAAACCGACACGGCGGCGTCGGTTGCGATTTCTCGCGCCAATGCAGGGGATCTGGGTTGTGTGGTAAACACGACGAAAAAGGGAAGTGATGTCCCTCGCGGGAAGGTGATAGACGTGGGCAAGGTAACCTGGGATGAAAGGGTCATTGGTGAGTTTTGTGGTGAATATGGTTTGACGTACTGCACAACGATATGATACAGGGTGGTCGGATCTTAGTGGCATTTCCAACCATGGTTCGTGTGGGAGAGGGAATGAATCGTCATTTTTGGGCTCGAAATGAATGGGAACCTCAAGCCTAGTAAATAACACTGTCAGTTGATCGCTAATAACATTTCTAACCCAAACATACTTTGAAGGACTGTCCGTAGGCGTGTCGTTGGGCTGCCAGTCAGCAATCACTGTATAACTTATTTCAAACTCTTCTGACACGGATCCTTCCGCTCTTGTGAATGACGCTATTGTTGGGGGTAGTGTCTCTGCACGAGGCAAGCGAATGGAGAAAGGATAGATTCTTTCTGCCGAGACAAAATTTGTTGGAATACTTGATACGCTCAGCTGTTTCCCCATGAATGCGGACCTGAACGGTGTTGTCGGCCGCGGTGGTAAATTGGGAAATACAGTCATCGTTGTCGAAGTCGATACAAAGACGTGTTTGCCATCAGCGTCTGTCGGGCTCCCTGGATCTGTGCCTTTGGATGATATACGATAACGTAGTGCACCTTCGACCTGCCACGAACAAGAGATCAGCACGACCCATTCTCTCCAGAAGGGATGAACTGACAGTAATCGATACAACACCTGAATGGTGACATGACGGATCAAGTATCACCTTTCCTTCCACCCCGTCGTTCTCTGTAAATACAGGTACAACACTACCACCGATGCGGTTTGCCTTTTGCACTTTGACCGAAGGACTATAGATGTGTAGTTCCAACTTTGACGACCTAACAACGCGTCAGTTCCTCTTTCGTCTCAGTGCAGAGCGATGATTGCGAACCGATAGGCGGATACCTGAGAATACAGTGGGCACGACAGACCGGGTTGGCAGAGCGAGAGGCATGATGGACTTGACAAAGATGCCGCTTTTTTGATGTGTCTTGGTTCCATGGAACGAGGCAGGACAGATGATGGGATGGGAGGGACTTGTAGAAACACAAGCCCTGGGGATCGGGTTGGCATGGACTGACCCACAGGAATATATACTTCCTGATAGTAACTGCCTTGACGGCAACCCTCAGCGGGAAACCCGGTGTCTTGACGGGGAAATCAAAAGCAGCATATCAGTTTGGTCAGTGACGAGCACAAACCTTGCGCCGGATCAGCATGAAATGAGCGGGGGTAGACAAATATGGTCCCTACGCTTGTTCTCAAAGATCAACGAGGTTGTATACTGAAACGTAGTCTCCCTTTAATGATCGCCAAAAACAGCCAAAATAGGTGGCCACGTTTAGATAATCCTACCCGTCGTCGGTGACCAGCCTTTGACCAGTGACCACAAGCCGGCTGTTGCACCGAACCTCGCCATTTGAATATGAACGTGATTGTTACAGGTAGGTATATCTCATTTCCGACGAGATCGTGTATTCAATACATCACAGGGGCGTCTGGCGTGCTGGGTACAGCGGTTCACACCGCCTTCCAAGCTGCTGGGAACAAAGTGATCGGCCTATCGCACTCTCGTACCGGCCCTGGTCTCGTGCAGGTGGATCTCACGAATCAAGAAGAGGTCGATACGTTGATCGAGAGAACTCGGCCAGAGTGTTTGTTATCCCTTTCGGCATTCCTTTTGTACTTGCCGGCTGATCCCCATATCCACTGCAGGGGTCATCCATTGCGCTGCTGAGAGACGGCCCGACGTTGCAGAGAAGGTGTGCTTTTCGGTATATCTAGAAGTCATCTTTGAACTCCATTTGCGATAAGAATGTCGATGGAACAAGAAAGGCACGTCATAGGCCGTTGTCCTCGCAGACTTGAAGTTTTGATCCTTTGTCGTCTAGCTGAATGTAGAGGTCCCTAGATATCTCGCCAAGCTATCCGCGAAATTTGGGTTCACCCTAGTGTATATATCGACAGGTGAGGTCTTGGATTATGCTACAGAGCCCATTTGGTTAATTGTTGTGATAGACTATGTTTTCGACGGAAGTTCGCCACCGTACCGCCCCTCGTCCCAGACTAATCCTCTCCAGTTTTATGGCCAGACAAAGCGAGACGGCGAAGTTGCTGTCCTAGGCGCCGAGGGGGCCAAGGCTGTGGTTCTTCGAGTTCCGGTCTTGTGCGCAACATTTTTTACTGCCTCTGCATCGACTCAAGGCTGTATATCAGATATGGTCCTGCGCCTAAAAATTCTGATTCTGCGGTAAACATACTGTTGGACGTCGTGCAAGATCAATCAGGAAAGATTTACAAGATGGATCATTACGCCACCAGATACCCGACCAACGTTGTCGATATCGCCAACTTTCTTGTTCGGTTGTCAGGTATGTGTACTATCGTCGTTGAAGGCAGTACCCTAAGGCTATCACAGCACTCCAGAAAGGGATCCCGCGTATTCTGCACTATTCTGGGGCGGAGCCATATACAAAATACGAAATTTGCCTCATCTTCGCTAAACTACTTGGCCTTCCTCATAAACATATTGTCCCAGAAGCTGACCCGCCCACTGGCGCCGGGGCAGCGACACGGCCGAAGGATTGTCAATTGTTGAGCTTGGAAACGGAAGAGCTTGGCGTCGAAGGTGGCCTTGGCTTGTCACTCTTTGAGGAGTGGTGGGCCGAATACTTGGGTAGCATGTATAATTCATAAGGATGTATTATAGCATAAAGTCGTTCGTTGTTACACACGGAGCAGAGGAAAAGATAGCCCGACAGTGAAATTTTGAAATGCCAGCCCAAACAAGTACAACGAGCCGATGCACATTACCGCCACCAATTCATATTTATTGAATACATTGGAACACCTCTTGTTCTGGTAATGTAAGAACGTACTTCTCATACCAATGTCCCTCTTTCTCTGCTTCCTTGATTTTCCGCTTCACAAAAGACGCCCCCATAGTGTCCGAGACAACAAAGAGAACAATCAACTTTGATGGTCGAAGAGCTTCAAGACGAGTGAGTGACTTTTGAACCTCTACCAGACCTTTAATGCTGAAAGGATGCTTGGAGGCAGTGGTTATACCGATAAGAGGTGAGCAACCAGATCCATGTTGGTACAGGAAAGAATCAAAGGTTGGAAAGACGGGAGACAGTGGCTTGAGGTAGCATGATTTAATACCCCTGATAGACGATTCCAACTGGCCTTCGAAATGTTGAGTGGTTCCGAAAGTGAGGTGTTCTGTGTCGGAAGAGAACTTGATGTCAAAAGTAGTGGAGTAGTCATCAAGGGAATGTATAGTAAAGGTCCGGGGCTCGGTGATGGTACGGAAGAACGCGTGAAGTTTAGTTTCAAACATCTTTCTGCCGAGCAGAGAATTATCAGCCCATTGAATATCACGGTAGAACTCGTATGCAGCCTCTGCGCTTCGTTGGTCTAGGTAAGCCATCACCTCCGAGAAAGCCCAGTCTGAAACCGCCTCTGTGAGAGAGCAGTACCAACCCCGATTCGTGGGCGACAGTGGCCGTATTTGGAATGCGCGATGGATTGTGGCACGACTGTGCACAATGACAATGGCTCGAGACAAATCCTCGGTTTCTTTAATCGCATCACTGATGGCGTCTGCGGCATCACGAAGCGTACCAGGAGATATTGCCGCTTCGAAACATGAACGAGGTATTAACCCGCAAATATCGGAAGTTTTCTGAAATCGCCTGGGAGTGATGTCGATGCTTGCCAAGAACAACCTATGAATCGTGTAAGCAAGCGAATTGATCAAGCGGAATACACGAACGATGCGACAAGCAATTCTTCCCGCGACCACGGCTCCATGACAAACACTGCCCCTGTTTCCCCAACAGATTGAGTAAGCCACCTTCGTTTCCTTATATTCCTTGGCGGCGAAGTTTGCAGTATTCGAAGGTTGCAAGCATCAAAGAGAGATGGATCAGGTTGACAGGATGCACCGTGGGCATCGACGAGTGTGAGAACCTCGTCTCCTGGTATATACGGTGTGCGCTTTCGCTCCCGCACGGTATCATTAATGATGAAGACCTTTCCGTTCATATCCTGAAACACGATTGGCTTGGCACGAATGATGCAATGGATAAGGATGGAATATAACAGGCATGTCTTTCCTAGTTCGTTGGTTGGAAGTGTGAGTCAAATAGCAATAGTAGTGCTCACCGATACCCGGTTGACCTGTAAAGGCGGCGCTTCCTCTGATACCCTTCTCCCTCTTGTTAAAGATGTCTACCATATTACCCCACTCTTGTCGGAGGAGCGTCAACTGTGGCACGCGAATATTGTTCTCCAACTCGAGGACAGTCAGGTCCATATACTGAATGGTACAAGGGAAAATCGCAGTGGTTCCGGTTGAAAGGCAATCCGCATCACTGTAAATGTACGAGCAGTCGCTTGAACCGGGGTCGGGATCAATAACCATAGCAGCATCCGCGTCGTCCACGACATCAGAAGATGGGGGCTGGGTTAAGCCCTGTAAGGCATCGAAACCCAGTCGGGGCACTAGGCCGTCACCAAAGCCTGCGCCGAAAGGAGCGCTTCTGGAGCGTAAGAACGCAGACTTTGTGGCGAGAACATTCATCGCCACGTAGGATTCAGAATTGCGATCGGGATTCTGTTCTTGCAGCCGACATTGAAGTTCAATGAAGTCGGTTTTCGTCAGGTTTGCGGTACGGAAAATCTGGCCAAATAAGTCATGCCTTCCCCATAGTTTACGATGAATTTCAACCAACCAACGGGGCCCTGACGGCGGGGGTTCCATTGATAACAGATAGGAATTGCGCCAGGGCAGCGATAAAGATTCAAAATCGGAAGAACAGAAGAGAAATCAGTTCCGCGGATACGGGGAAATAATAAGGCATTGGTACTTACCAATAGAGATATCCTTGACGACGATATAGAGGTGTCCATCTGCTGGTTGGTGAGAAACGACGTTCGATAGTTTAATGCAAGGCAATAATGAATTTTCATCAACTAAGCCCAGTTTGTCGACAGCTTCTTTCAGATGTTCGTCCAAAGGAATTTTTACGTTCCATAGGACAAGGGAAGCGGCACGGACATGATCGAAATCCGGTTTCATTTTCTCCTTTATAGCATCCTTGAGGGCGGCGACGGACTCTTCCATTCCGATTTTGACTTTGAAAGCGCGCTTATAATCCTCGCCCTTCACGCAGCAGAACAGTTGAAAGAAAGAGGACGGGCTGATGGCTATGGAACTCATGAGAATACGTCAGAGCAGCGAGCAGCTACAACTCACCGGGAGGTGGACAGTCTACAACGATATGTACAGTTCTCTTCTTCAGCTCAGACGGCAAAATATCCGAGAGGATCTCAAAGGGTTGCAACGCGTTGTCGTCAATTAGATTGAGCGCCTCGACGTGCTCTTTGAGGTTTCGATTCAAGGGAACGGAAGCCTTCCATAGGACAAGGAAGTCGGCAGGGATGTGATTGAAGTCTGGTCTCAATTCCTCCTTTATAGCATGCCTGAGGGCGGCGACAGATTCTTCCATTCCGATTTTGACTTGGAAAGCGCGCTTATAATCATCTTCGCGCACATAGCAGTAAAGTCTGTACATCGGCGTTTGGAAAACCGATAGGAGAGATTGTCTGAGTCATGACGACGTCTCACTGGACATGATTCCCTCCCAACACGTTTCCGAAATGGTAAACGATAGTGACAATGCTCAAAGAAGTTGAGATGATAGACAGAGATCATGAGAGAAGGCATGCCCAATAATCATGGCCATCGGTTGAATTTTATGATACAAACATGTACCTACTACACTACGTAACGGTTGCAGATCCTGATCCGAGCAACTGATTTTACTCTGCAGTCCCGCAAGGTGTGTCGACGCAGGCGCCCCTTTTATTAGCAATATCGGCAGGTGAAGAAAAGCCGAGGACCATATGGGGGACGTGTGCGAAAAATCTAGTCCTGGTTTCGTCTGGAATCTGGGGAAAGCTTTTCGCAAACTCTTGACTGACACCTGGCTTAGGATCGTCTTCAACGCAGCAGTACTAGACGAGCCAAGAGCAGGAAAAGATAAGGCGAAAGATGAGAGAAAGATAAATTCGACAGAATGGTAAAGAACTGTAAAGTACTTGGGAACAGGCATCGTTTACATATGCACATGAAATGCCAAACGTTGGCCAACGCATGTGGACCGCCCAAACTTAGCTGTATGACACTGTCTCGTCCATTCTTTTGTCTCTTCAAAACGATCCCCATTCCCTCGTAAACGATTTTTGGTCGACGACCCTATCTGGGATCGCAAGTGATGCTGCCAGACTCCAAGGGTTATGTGCTAGTATCGAATGGGAGGCATTGGCTCTGCACGGATCGTTGATAGATCAACAGATTGCTCAATCTCTTCGTCAATTTCGCCGATCAATATGCTATACAATGAGCGGTCAAAATATGAACACGAGATGGCGTCATGGCAATACGCACATCATGTCGCCCTTGACGAGATACAAGCCAAGTGGGATCTCTTCAACGCCCTCTTCCATGCTGTAGACGCGCTCCTTGGATTCAGAAAGGACGACGTTTGACTTTTGATCGTAGCCTGCCATTTTCCCCTGCGAAACGATTCACCAGTTGTCAACGCCAAACGACATGTAAACCGAACACTCACCACAATCGCGCGTCCATCTTGAAGCACAAGCAGGACGCGTCTGTCCACGTAGCCTTGGAGGCTTGACATGGAATGGTTATCAGGGGCAATGCCGTTTAGCACGTGACGCGTGACTTTGTACGCCTCCTTGCATGTTGGCCTAATACCTCCTATCCTATTGCCCCCGATATAAAGTCGCTGTGAGTGTTCTCCCCTTTACGAGAGCCTTTCTCACAACAACCAAGCCTTTCTTCCACGTAGTCCGATTTCCATTTAACCTTCTTGTCATCATCACACATCTTTGACATGTCGTCCAGCCGACTTTCCAACGACGAGAAGGGTTACGATCATGTAAAGGAGTCTATCGAAATTGCTCCCAACGATCGCAAAGAGAACAGTCACGATGCTGCACCACTGCCAACACCCGTGTCCGCACCCAAGTCAAAGCCCAAACTCTCAGCCACGACCATAATACCCATATGGATAATACTCAGTTCGACCGTCATCATCTACAACAACTATCTGTACAATACCCTCAACTTCAAGTTCCCCGTGTTTCTTGTGACCTGGCATTTGACCTTTGCCGTAAGATTGCCCCTTGGTTTGTTCGGCTGGCCCAATCAGCTGACGTTTCATTTCTGTTCGATAGGCCATCGGTACCCGCATACTGCAGCGCACAACAAACCTCCTAGATGGAGCGAAAGACGTTCACATGAGCAGGGAGATGTTCTTGCGGTCCATCTTGCCCATCGGGCTGCTATTCTCTGGAAGCCTCATCCTGAGCAACAGTGCCTACCTATACCTCAGCGTTGCATACATCCAGATGCTCAAGGTGAAATATCACATGGCTATCTTCCTTTCTTTGACGTTCTAACCCCGACGACACTCAGGCGTTCACACCCGTAGCTATCCTTCTTATCTCATGGACGTTTCGCATCCAGGACCCGAATAAGAAGCTGGCCCTCATCGTGTTGATGATTTCTACTGGCGTGGCGTTAGCCTCGCACGGCGAACTCAAATTCAACCTGATCGGGTTCACCTGTCAAGCTGCCGCTGTCGCCGTGAGTCCCTTTATACATCTGACAGCTTGCATCAACGGCTGACAACGGCATGTCAAAATCCTGTAGTTCGAGGCTTCCCGATTAGTCATGATCCAAATTCTCCTTCACAATCTGAAAATGGACCCATTGGTCTCGCTGCACTACTATGCACCTGTTTGCGCGGCCATCAACCTTGTGTTCTTGCCGTTCACAGAAGGCCTTGCTCCGTTTAGAGAGCTCGGCAAGATCGGCGCTGTGGTTATGATCAGCAACGCTAGCGTCGCCTTCTTCCTCAACGTTGCTGCTGTGTTTCTTGTGGGCGTCGCTAGTGGTCTCGTTCTCACTCTTGCAGGTGTATTCAAGGTATTGCGCTCGCTGTTCCCTTCCGAGAACCCCGGGCTCAAATACCATTACTACAGGACATATTATTAATCACGGGCTCCGTGCTTATATTTGGTTCAATCATCACTCCTCTCCAAGTGTTTGGTAAGTAGTAACATCACATCTCGTACATCAAGTAATCGTTCGTTCGTTCTAGGGTATTCCATCGCGTTATGCGGTCTTGTCATGTTCAAAATATCGGGAGGCAAATAACGTCTTCACACAGAACCCTTGTGTTTCCAATATAGATGCGCCACATTCACGTTCGTTATGTTGTGTAATTGAAGTGCTCCCCCTTAATACCACTGTTGCCTACTTCCCTGGAGAGTTCCGGACAGTATTCCTTGCGGGCTATGGACGATGTACTTTTTTCTCTGCTGTTTTTAATGTATTAGATTTAAATTATATGAGGGAATTAGCGTTGTCTCGCATGTTACAGGTTGTGCAGCAAGATGCACTCGAGCAGCATATCAAATGTTGTTCCCTCTTAGGGGTTGGACCGAACAGGACAAAGAATTGCCTTTATTGCCTTGAGTGAATAATACAAGGATGCACATGCATTTTCAAAAGGGGAAAAAAGTATCTGAGGGTATAACATTAAATAATTCTGGTCCGTATCAAATCGAAGGCATTACGCACAGATACATCACAATGTCCACAGAGAGCGGGAGAATGACATAAAACAAAAAGTGATACTACGAAGCGAACCATGTCTGTATTATTAGCTTTCCTAACCGCCGCATTGGTCCTCCCCGAAGGACGGATGATGTACCGCCCGGAGGTGGGGAAGTTTCTGATGTAGCGTGTACGATTAACCGCGCGATGACTTCGCCCTGTAAAAGTTGCGGTTTTAAGCAATGTGTTCGTGTTCCACATCTTGGGCCTTCTTACCAGTTCGACGAGAATGGCAACAGCAATCAGCCTACAAAACAGCATGTAGTCAACTGCCGAGATGAATTATTGCCGTCTTACCATATTACAATCCATGTTATTCGCTCCATGGCTGAGTTATTCAGATGATCATGAATAGCGTCAAGCTGCAATGCAAGTGAGTGACATGCTCTTTAATCTACTTGAGCGCACATACGAAGTCACTGGCCACGGCTAGCTTCTCGTTGAGGACTTGCACGCGCGGTTTAATTTCCATATAAGCTCGGACAGCATCATACAAATCCCTGAGGCTTGCTTCATCCCAGAACAATTCTGGTATATCCAACACATTGGACACAAGGTTGACATCGCGGCGAAGTTTGAACAGGCGACCTGTCAGTTTTAGTGCCTCGTGTCGCCGCATCCTCAAACCTCCGGATTCGGCGAGTTGTCGTGGAATTGCCATGGCTTGGGGAGACGACAGGACATATTGGGCACTTGTCTCAAAATGGGCAAGGAGCGTAGACTGTGCAAATGCGTGTGCGATGGAGAGCTTGAGTAGATGCGAACGAGACTTGAGGGCTAGCAAAAACGTTGTAAGAGACGATCATTACAGTCCAGATAAGACGGTATATGCTACGTACTGAAAAAGTCATTGTATATGCGGGGATACGCGATGTTCGGGTCGTGCTTTATATTCATCAAGTCAGTCTTTGACAGCTTGCCATATGCCAAAAGGAAGCATACGCACAGCAAAGTGACACTCCTCAATCTCCCAGTCATCGTTCTTGAATTTTCTCTTCATAACACCTGCATTTTTCAGATCTTCCATTATGTCGAGCTCGTGGCGCTCCTCGAACCCGAAAAAGACAGCCACACCGTACTCGAAGAAAACAGCTTCGGCCATATCCTCTTCTGGTTTGTCGACTCGGGGTGACACGAAATCAGCGTTTTCCTCCCATACGATACCCCCCATGCCTGCTTCAACGTCCGACAACGCCATTGGTGTCCGGTCAGACGCATAATCTTCCTCGCCCTCCGATACGCCCGAATCAGAAAGACCAACGAGGTCGGGGGACATATTGTGTGCCGCACGAGCGACGGGTGAGATGGACGAGATGAACCCATCGCGGGACGTTCGTCTAGCCTTGCCAGCTCGTTTGCTGTGTGAAGAGAAATAGGTACCTTGGTATCCGTTCTCTTCCGCTTCCGAGAAGTGCCCCAGATCCGGGGACCCCTTCGGTGCGGATGACCGAATGTTTGCATTTGGACTATAGCCTGGGAGCAGGGGGAGATAATATGCCTACAGAAAAAGCAGATGGCATTAGTCTTGATGCGAATAAGGCTGAGTCGATGATAGGAATATTCGGTACCGCATATAAAGCCTCATCAAATACTCTCGGGGCTACATTGTGCTCCCTCTTCAAGAATGTCGCCAAGTGCTTCATCTTGAACGATTCAGCCACGCAGTAGGCTGTTATTCTCTTGAACCCGGCCTGCTTCCTCTGTTCCTTGCTCATGCGTTCCGCTTCACTCTTGTACTCCCGAACGCCTTTATCCGTCTCGTAACCCAGAAAATCGTCGACATCGTCGGGAAGAGGCCGTGTTTGCGGTGCAGATGGAAGGAGGACGAGTTTGTGGGAAGTTTTTGAGGTTCTCTGGGCCTTTTGTGAGCTTGTTGTGAGGCTTGGACCGGAGCCTCTGCCACGCGCCGCGAGTGGACCAACTTTCCTCAGGGCAGCATTGTGGGCACCGAGGGTCGTTAGTCCAGGTGTTCTTCGCCGAGTCGGACTTGAGGGCAGTCGTGACGGAATGTTTCGATGATCTGACATGAGAGCTCAGCAGTCGGTGATTATGCATTATGACGTAGACGCCGTCAAAACACCGCCGTCTGCGTCGTTGCCCATCTGTTCTCAAAGGTTTTATTTCATCCTACATTTGCCCAGTAAAGTACATATACGCGTCGCAGTATAGACGACCGAACATATTTTTAAACTGATGTAGACGCCAATCGGAGATGCATCGGCCAAGCACTCCTACTGCAAGGGTATGTGCTAGCATTAAACTGTGTTACTAAAGCCAAACGAAAGCAAATTCAAAACAATCGTCGTAAAATCTCGTCGTAACTGTACATAAAGATACATGCTATGGGAAAAAAGAAGTGAATGAGTGTGATGGATATCAAGACAGGCACGAAAGTTGACGGTAGCTGTGTTTCGTTGCTATTTTGTCAAAGAACTCCTTGCACGCATCGACTCCCCTTTGTAATATAGCCATACGGGGAAGGGAACGCCCAAGACGATGGCAAGGCCTGCCAACAGCTATTGCAACCAAAACCAAATCAACAGCCTGAATCAAATCCCGGTTACTCAACGTACCGAGTTTCCACCTCCAAGACCCAGGGCAGCATACATTTGTGAACCAAATAGCGGGAAGGCGAATGCAAGCAGAGAACGGAGAACCTGTGAATAGTGAACATGTGTTCCTCCATCGAGTTTGTTCTCGTACCGAAGCAGCCGCAACAGCACTGGCGGCATATGTAAAGGCGTCGACGAGGTATAAGGTAGTGGGTAAACTGTCATATCATGATCAGTGCAACGTCCTGAACAAAATTGTTGGTGCTGCATACAAGCATCCTATTATCCCTATGAAGCGATGCTTTAAGTATAACTAGAATTACATTTCATTGTCGGCTTACCAAAGCCATAGAAGCCTGTACCAATAATTGGCACAATCCAATGTGTTTTGGCTTGGGCCGACCATCCATACCAGCTGAATAGGCAAAGATGAGGGTCGCACATTAAAAGGTACGAAAAAGGGAGACGTACAGCAAGCCAATGGGCACAACAATGGAGCCTATGAATAACGCTGGAATGCGCATCTCAGGAGTTCCTTTACCACCGTTTTTGTCCGCGAGCTATACGACCTTGAGGTTGGTCTGAAGCGACAAATACCATTGCATTTCTTACCTTCTTATATATTTGGTCCGCCGTCTTAGCGCCGAATACTGAACCAAGTAGGAAGCCTACACCTAAGCCTAGATAGGTGAGCCCAGCCACACCAGTCTTGAATCCATATGTCTCGCTGTACAATGCTGTCACAGTAGAGTTGATTCAGCCAATGAACCACAATTATCAGCGGAATATTGTGCGCTTACCGGCGAATGTACTGAACATCAAATAATAGATGCCTTGAATACCATGAGTTATCAAAGATATCATCCTTGCATCTGTAGCGCAACATACCATATACGCTGTAGGGTGTTAGTGTCAGCCACCGTCACTACGCTTCAGCTGAAGGATATGACGCACAAAGCCATGTATAAACTGAGAAGGAAACATATAAGACTTCTCGTGAGTAGGATAACTGGTCGAGAAAAGTTCTCCCAGAGGAGCTGCCACTTGGATTTGTTCGTTTCGAGTAACTTCTGCAGTTTAGCTGCTTTCTCCGGATCATTTGCTTGTCCTTTAAGTTTCCTGACTTGGATCACAGGTGCATATGTCTCCCGTAATAGTGGGATACCAATCAACGAGGCCAATGCACTGATCACTAAGTATTTGTGCACCAATGAACCTTGCAATATGAACGACGACTAAATGCGGCATTACCTGCAATTACTATGAACACCCACTTGATGCCAATTGACTGCGCGATGAAACCTCCAGCGATGGGGCCAATAACAGGACCTAATCGCACATTATATCACACATGGAGGAAAAATGCGTGCAGTTTTCACTTACCGATTAGAGGGCCCAAAGTATAAACAGCCATCGCAGTAGCCCGGTCCCGTTCAGAGAAGAGGTCACCGACGGAGCCACCACCGATAGCTATAGGAGCGGCACCTGACGCACCACCTGAACCGCCAGGAATGATTAGACCATATTGGACAATAGAAGTCTAACCGTACTTAGGAAGCGAAATGCAATCAGGGACCCTGTTGTTGGGGAAAACGCACATCCCAGGCTAAAGATAACAGTAAAGATGTTGCTGACATGGAGAACCCATGTTCGTCCATATATTTCTGACAAAGGTGCCATAATGAGAGGCTGGTGTGCAAGTTAGATCAGCCGACTAGCATTCCGTATAATTACTTACAGCAAGGGCAAAGGAAAGTAAGAAAACGCTGAGCGTCAGTGCAACTATTGTGGGGTTTTGGATGTTGTATTGTATCGCCACGTTCGGTAAGCCCGGTGCCATCATAGAGCTGGCCAGCGGAGAGACAAACGTATACAGCGACACCTGTTCATGGACGGTTAACCTCTCTCATTTCTACGGAAAAAACGGCTTTGAAATACGCACAATGCTGACTGTGACCCATTTCTTGCCCACTGGCCAGTTTCTAGCGTTGTCAGGGTCATTGTTCCAATCGTCTACGACAGCTTCTTGGACACTGGCAGCCTTCTCGTCTGTACTCAGACCACGCTGCTGTTCCCCTGCGGTTGTTTGCTGAGGAGACTCGGCCAGTATTGATGCGTCTTTTTCAACCGACGAAAGGTAGGAGACTAAAGTTGGAGTTGGAGTCGTCGAGGAGGACTGGTGGGAATGTTCCTCTGACATCTAGTGGCAGCGTATAGGATTGAAACTTAAGGTTTTTCAATGCCTACGCGCCGGGATGGGCGGCAGAACTGTATTTGATGGAGTGAACCAGGAGAAAGGTTGAGACTCCAAGTTGCGCCGCATTCTCAGATTCCTGACGTGAAGGCTGTTTAGTCAGAAGGAGAAAGCTTTGCCGACAGAAAACAACGACCTAATTGGGCAAAGAAATCAATTAGCGGATATATGCGGCGCTGTCACGCGGACTTTCTGTGGTGGCCTGGGAAATAAGTAAACCATTTTGGCTCATACACGCATGTGGATGATAACTCCAGTACTTACAATATATTTATTTAAATGAATAAACTGAGAGAAGTCAAGGCCTGAAGCTGCCTGAAAGTCGCTGTCTTTCCAATAGCTCCGATCGCCACCCCCGTTTGATGGTTGCGAATACAGTACCCAGTTGTCGACCTTCTCGGCTCGGGGACGGAGAGTTTATTTATGTAACCTCCCGTTTCAAAGATACGTGGACTCGGAAATATCGATGATGGATGGAATCTGGTGTTGATATGGTTGATACTAACTAATGCACGTCACGGCCCACGTGCAGCTTGCTATAAGAAGCTATTGTATACGGCTACGGCCGTACACAATACGGTAGATATAGGCTCGTACCACATACCTTCATTTCCAATAAATAACCTGCCACTGTGGCCTCATGTCTGTTATTGGGCAGCCCAATACTGTAGTATACATAGATAAAACATGGGGTATCCAAGAAGAATTATGTGTCTATATTATAAAAGTATTCTAGTTTTGTGGCTACTGCTTAACTTTTTGACAGCACAGCCTGAACAGCTCCGATGATTGCTTCTGCATCTATATTTACGACCAGACTGCTCGCAGTGTTCGGCGGCAATGTAGGTGGCAAAGTGTCAGATGTGTATTTTCTGTTCGTTGCTTAAGTGACCGTAACGTAAAACGAACCGAATGTGCACATACCGATCTCCAGCCAATGCAACATATTGCAGGCCAATAGAGCGTGCGGCTAGCTCTCGGTCACGGACAAAGGTTGCATCAGGAAAGAGCTCCATCAAAGTAGATTCGGGTGAACGTTTCATGAACATGCTGTCAAATAGATGGTCACCGTACACTCCCAGCACGATCTTAAAGGTACCGTAAGCCCGATACGGGGATAGTAATTGACGATGACTCACTGTCGAACGGGCAATGGCAGACATTTTGGTGTCCCATTTCGTTTCAGCAGTCGACGTGGAGACGACATTAAATTCATAACTATTGTCACTCGCTAAGCTCTCAAGAGAGCGGACGAGGCGATCATGATCCTCGTCCCGAAGTCGTGATCCCTTCGTATCGCCCTGGGTATGAAGGTATGTTACGACATGCTTGGATGCTGAATCTTCGCCCAGGTCTAGATACGTCGTCAGCGCACGGCGGATAGGTTCCCACCAGTTTGGCGATGCATCCAAGTTCATTGATGGTGTAAATATAGGCTCGTTCGGTTCCAAGGACTTTTGAGAAGCTGCTCTGTCTGCCACAATCAGACGTTCTATCACAAATGGAACTTCCATTTTATGATAGTCTTCCCAATCTTCGGAATAGAGGACGTCTAAGCGGGGAAATGCGGCCTTGGCAAGGTATGGATGAAAGCCCGTGTCCGCCCGCCTTCTGCGTATCAAAGTTTGATCAAACGGAGGGTTTGCATCTGTGAAGAAGTTGATACTCGGGAAAACTAGTCTGACTGGAGCAGGGAGTGTCGTCCGGCCAACCGGATCGATGGCCTGATCTAACCAGCTGTATGTTCGCCAGAGTGCAAATAAGGTGGAGTTATCTTTCATTAGCGTATCAGAACTCTGCCGAATAAGAAACTGCAAATGAGACGAACGAGGTGTTTGGTCCGTGGATATCCATGTAACATCGCGTACCCTGGAAACGTAGACATGTATTCAGACTCGCGGAGAAAGTAAGATAGATTTGCTGTACGTACACACCACCGAAAGCTCCAAGAATAGACCGTCCTTCTTCCACTTTCACAATCTGCCAACGATTGCCCTTCATGCTCGGAGCAGCGACGATGGAAGTTATATTCGGAAAGGAAGGGTCGTCGGTGACGATATATGTCGTGTAATTGAATATAATGACATTATCAAGGATGGTATACCCTTTGGAGAAGTGTTAAATAGCATGTTTGAATGTTTGACACGCATACACACCTGGCACATTTTTCACTACTTTGGTCGTTGGAAGGCCATTTTGCCACCAATACACAGCCTGGTTCACGGTAGTGTCTCCCAGACCCGCCTCGCTGGACAAGGCAGCAATGTCGCTCTTGCTCATCCACATTGCACCATACCTGCCTGACCCCTTTCCTTGACTTCGCTCGGAACCGTCTCCAGCGACATGGCCTTCATCCCAGGCCCATGTCCCGTATATTAGGTCTTCGGCAGCATCATTCCATCCTTTCGGCTTTCGCCCATCGTTGCCAATGTGCTTTGTTTCGGCTAATCCCAAGACAACACCTTTTTCACCAGGATCCACACCGAGCAATCTCAACGAAGAGTCGATATTATAGGATATGATATAGACTGCGAAGCAGAATAAAAGGAGAGTGAGTTCACGCCTAGTTGGTGGTGAAGTCCATGCGGGCATTATGTGACAACGAGCGAATACACATGAGCCGCATCACCGCCACACCCATTATAGTAGTCCCTTAATCACAGGAAAATGAAATTTCTTCCGGACTGTACAAGAATAGTAACAGTACAAGTACACCTAGATGTAAAAGGTGGAAATAATAATAAACTGGAAGTAGAAATCCCAAACTTAAGCCGCATCGTCCTCTCCCTTCTTTCGGCTATAACCAATTGTTAGTCTATGATTAATACGAAGCACTACGACGGTGCTGACCTTGTTTTGCTTGGCAACAATTCCTATTAAAAATCATTAAGAGCATCACACACGTATGTAGTATGTTACTTACTGCAGCGATGTGTGGTACCACACCACCTTGGGAGATAACAACATCGCCCAATAGTCTGTTCAGTCTACGGACAGTCAATCAAACATTTCTAAACGCGTGTAAGCCCTTACTCTTCATCGTTTCGGATGGCAAGTTGCAAGTGTCTTGGGACAATACGTTGCTTCTTATTATCACGAGCAGCATTTCCTGCTAGCTCAAGAATCTCGGCTGCTAGGTACTCAAGGACAGCAGCAAGATATACTACATTGAATAAACGTCAATCGCATCACATCGGATGAAGATTGGTAACATACCAGGGGCACCAGCACCCACACGCTGGGCGTAGTTGCCCTTCTTCAAAAGACGGTGCACACGACCGACCGGGAATTGGAGACCGGCTTTTGAAGAGCGAGATTGTGCCTTGCCCTCACCGCCAGCCTTGCCACCAGCAGATTTGCCAGATTTACCTGACGTGCTATCATAAGAAGGAAATCATCTCGGTGATTAAGCATCACGAACCCTTGCCGCTCTATGACAAACAATGAGTTCCCAGTCCCAAACGCCACTGAATATGCTTGCCACTCACCATAACGTCAAATATATGTACAGAAAGTACAGAGGATAGAGGAGGAGATGTAGTGGTAGGAAAGAGACCGAATGAATCAACAAGCGCTGCTGCACCGCGTCAATTTATATGTTTCTGTTTGTGAGTCACGTGATAGCCGCGTCTGACGCGTCCTGCTTTATGTGGCTGCTTTGTTTAATGCAATCTCTTTTGCGCTTCCGTATTGGGTCCTCCCTGTCCAAAATCAATGTCTCGTGCGTGAGACGGTCACTTGGCCACACACAGGGGAGATTGCAAGATACTTCTAATAACAGCAAGCCAGTTCCTCCGACAGATGATGTTGGCGATAAGAAGCCTGACGGGTTGCCGCCATTGAGCAGACCTCTCGGTGTTAGGGAACGACCAACAATATTCAGGAAGACAAAAACTGAGCGTATCAAAGAGCTGATGAATCACGATGTCAGGATGGAGCAACGGAGACATTTGTGGGTCCTGGCACTTATACTAAATACAGTTGCTGAGAAAGCTGTACATACAGAATCAAGGAGGCGAGCACAGGCTATTTTCATGACCTGAACATGACAAGAAGGCACGGTGGCAAGACATGGATAGCACCCAAGGTCCTGATTCGAGAAGACGTACGTGCCAGGGACGCTTGGATTGTCGTTTCTTACCAGTTGTTAGAAAGCTCTCTATCTTCCAAACGTATCCGGGAAAAGCCTGGACCAAGGCACTGTAAAGGACACGACCACGATGTGCTTCGGCCGCATAACAGTTCTTGGTATGCTAGGAACGAAAATTTCAGAGGTTAGCTACTTCCCCTTGTCCGAATTTCGGCTCACTTCAAGTACTCGCAGCTAAATGCAAAGGCTTTTGTTAATCCGACTCATGAACGATATTCATCCCATCCTCTATATCAATATGTGCAGATAAATCTCCAGGAAAACCTTCTCAAGTCCTTTCTCGTGAACCTTTTCACTAGCTCACTTCGATCGAACGTACCAAAGGAGCTACAATCGGATTACCTCATCTCAAGTCAGAACCTGGAGTACGTCCGGGAAGCTTTGGGTATGACGAACTCAAGGGTTGGGTACGTCTATCTCATCGACGAAAATCTCAGAATACGGTGGGGTGGCTGTGCCGATCCCACCATCGAGGAGATACAGTCTTTGGAAAACTGTGCGGGCGTTTTATTGAAACGATTGGAGTCAAAACCCAAGATGTCAACTAAGAATCTTGAACAAAGGACATCCTAGATTTTATTGTACTTATTGAGCAATGAGCATAATATTCAAGTTTTAGGCAACTTTGAGTGACGTTTCATCGTTTGTTGTTGTTTACCAGAGGACGTGGCTGTCGTAAATTCGTGCTGCGTTATTCACGACCAACATATGGCATCCCCAGCTCAACAACTACCCCCAGGTTGGATTGCGCAATGGTACGCATGGCTCAGATCGCGTTAAATGGAGCCTGATTTATTCCTCAGGAACGAACCGGCCCAGCGATATCTTTTTATTGGTGAGTTGTGCGTTCAGTGTACAGAGGTTTCCATTAATACGGATATAGACACCACCTCTGGGCACTCTCAATGGGAACCTCCTGCGGCACAATCTCCCGCAATGGAGAATGCGCCGTCTGGTTCACCTCCTCCCAGTCAACATCACGCCAAGCGCCGCCAATACGCAGCTGGGCAAACTCAGGCCTATTACGGGGCAGAAAGCATTGCTGATCCATCCTATCCTGCTCCTGGCATGCAACAAGCTCAAACGCCTTCTAGTGGTTCTCAACTCTTTACGCCTGGTCTAGTCGCCGAAAATCAATTCCAGAGTCAACAAACACAAGCTGCTGCCGCAGGACAAGGTACTTATTACGGGCAACAACCAGATCCCGAATACATCAACGGACCAGCATATGGACAACCTCCTCAGCCCGCCTACGGCCAACCCGTTGCGGACTTGGCGGGCCAATTTGGTCAAATGGGCATCGGCGGTCAGAAACAGTTGCAATTATACACGACGAATTTGTTCACGTCGCCGCCTGACCCTCGCGAGCTCCATCGGCCCCCTCCCGAGATTCGCTTGCCTCCAGGGTCTTCAATCTCACAATCTCCATTTGCTAATGCCGATCCCTCTTACCAAAGAAGTACCCTCAACGCTATTCCTACCAGTTCGTCGTTGTTGGCAAAGTCTAAGATACCTCTTGCATTGGTCATCACGCCGTATCGTTCGTTGAAGGAAGGGGAAGAGCAGGTACCCCTTGTGTCGGACACCATCATCGCACGCTGCAGGCGTTGCAGAACCTACATCAACCCTTACGTGCAATTCATTGACGGAGGCAACAGGTAAACACACTTCTTTTGAGTTTTATGGAGGTATTTGACCGTATGTTCACAGATGGAGATGTTGCATGTGCGGCATGTCGAATGAAGTTCCTCAACTGTTTGATTGGGACCAAACTCGCAATCAACCTGGTGATCGTTGGGCCCGCGCAGAGCTCAACCACTCTGTGGTTGAATTTGTTGCACCTACTGAGTATATGGTTCGACCGCCTCAGCCTGCTGTTTATGTTTTCTTGATCGATGTTAGCCATGGTGCCGTTCAATGTGGTACACCGCTTGCACTCTTATGCTTATGCTAAAACCTAATCATAAAATCTCAGGAATGGTAGCGACCGCTACACGGACTATCTTAGAAAACTTGGACAGAATCCCAGATGAAGACGAACGAACAAAAGTAGCCATTATCTGCTACGATACATCGTTGTACTTCTTCTCCATATCCGTAAGCTTGCTGATCTATTTTTTGCGCACCTTTGACGATCGTCTGATTAGCCTGGCTCTACTGACTCCGCTATGCTAGTTGTGTCTGACATTGACGATGTCTTCTTGCCAAAACCCACGGATCTACTTGTCAACTTGGCAGAATCCAAGCAGTCATTGGAGGCATTACTCGGCAGGGTTAACGACATGTTCCAAGAAAACACCATCATTGGAAGTGCACTTGGGCCTGCTTTACAAGCTGGCTACAAGTTAATGGTTTGTTCTCAGACATATCCTATACCTCTTTCTAATCAGACTTTTGTAGTCTCCTATCGGCGGAAAGATCATCGTCCTTTCGGCTTCAATGCCGAGTGTGGGTGCAGGTATCCTCAAGAATAGAGAAGATCCCAAAATTCTGGGAACGTCCAAGGCATGTGTTGCGCCGGAATCTGCGTGAGCCTGTCTTATTCTGTGTTCTCAGGAGTCTGGTTTGCTTCAAGCAGCATCGCCCTTCTACAAGACTTTCGCAATCGATTGCTCGCGGGCACAAGTCTCTGTCGACATGTTCCTGTTCAGTGCTGCATACCAAGATGTTGCTACGCTAGGTGAGGTCTTCTTGCAGAGGTGCTCCAGTGTATCTAAACTGGTCTGATAGCGTGTCTGCCGCATTATACCTCCGGTCAGACCTACTACTACCCTGCATTCAATGCTGCTCGTACTGAGGATGCTATCAAATTTGCCCATGAGTTCGGGCAAGTAATGGCTATGCCAGTCATGTTGGAGGCTGTCATGCGTGTTCGTGCCTCCCGCGGCTTGCGTATGGCATCGTTCCATGGCAATTTCTTCGTTCGCTCCACCGATCTCCTCGCCATGCCTGCCGTTCCACAAGACCAATCCTACGCAATTGAAATCCAGATCGAGGAGGCAATTACTACACCCTTTGTCGTCCTCCAAACAGCTGTCTTGCATACTACTTGCTATGGTATATCGACTAGCAATCCGCTGAGAAGCTTGGCTGACCATGTGCATAGGCGAACGGCGTATTCGTGTCATTACCCTCGCCCTGCCCACAACCACGAGTCTCTCTGAAGTCTTTGCATCCGCAGATCAAATCGCCCTAGCTACCCTCTTCGCTAACAAGGCGGTGGAGCGGTCGTTGACACACATGCTTGAAGACAACAGGGAACCCCTTTTTCCAAAGGCTGGTTGATATCCTAGTAGTTTATAAGAGCAGTATGACTGCGGCAGGCGCTGGTGCCAGCGCTCAACTGTCAATCGGCGACAACTTGAAGATCCTCCCGTCCTTATTCTCGGTTTACTCAAAAACGTATGCAGGCTCTAGCTCATCTTGCATATCTCGTCTGACCGCTTGATGTTTAGGTCGGCATTCGACAAAGTGCTCAGATTCCCTCTGATATTCGCGCATATGCCCAAGCGTTATTGTCTTCCCTTCCATCCCAACTACTAATTCCCTACCTATATCCTACATTCTACTCGCTACATAATATGCCGCCTGCGTCCACTTGTAGTCCAACGCAAATGTACTAACCTCTCGTCACAAGGCTGGGACAATTGGAGAGAATGGCGTCGTCATGCCTCCTGCATTGCCGTTGACATCTGAAAGACTTGAACGTCATGGCTTATTCATAATCGAAGATGCTCAAACAATCTTCCTCTGGATCGGCCGCGACGCTGTTCCCCAATTGATGCTGGATGTATTCAACCTACCATCTTATGACGTTTTGAGAGGCGGAAAGGTAAGTGTTGCTCATGTCCAGTACATGCGATCTTGTGCTTATTTGTAACCTAGACTACGCTGCCGGTTTTGGATAATCCCTTCTCTCAGCGTGTTAACGCCATTATTCAAAAGACGCGGGAGATGCGTCGTGGGGTTTACTATCCCCACGTATATGTCGTCAAAGAAGACGGAGAACCGCCACTCAGACTGTGGGCATTAAGTGCACTGATTCAAGATAGAGCAGATGTCCTGCCAAGTTACCAGCAGTTCATCTCATCCCTCAAGGACAAGGTAAGTTAACACTCGATCTACCCACCCTTTGTTATACGCTTCCAACTCGATATCTTCACAGGTCAATGCCGCTACTGGTGGTTACTAGAGTAGAAGACGGGCTTGAGGATCCTATAGTTATCCGTTTCACATTGTTGTCGGGTTTCAGGGATCGAGTAGCCAGAGCATTTTATAGCCATATCTTATATAGCGCCAATGTCCATTTCTCATGAGAACAAATTAAGGACAGTTGTTCAGTACACATTTTGCAATGTCGATTCCTATGTTTCGTTCGCTGGCAAGAGTTACGTGGTTACCGATCCAAATACAAGACCTTTGCCATCAG
>KN818315.1:73683-104092 GCA_000827485.1 Amanita muscaria Koide BX008
GAACTATATTGCCAGACTTAGTCCGGAGAAGCAGGTCTACAAGATATATGTTACCTGGTAGCGGCCGTTCAAAGGCCCTTCTTTCTCATTCAAGTCGCCTTCGTTTCCTATTGGTTTCTGCAATCATCTCAGTCCGCAGCTCGTCTCTGGCATCCTGACCAGAACCAGTCATCAACAATCTGTCATCAAGGAGGAAATGAAAAAATACTGTACCATCCACCAGCTCCAAACAGCGCCTTCGTCTACCCTCCTTCTCTTCTTGGCATTCGCAGTTGCCAGTCTCATAACCTCGCTTTTTGAATGCCAACTCCAATCTCTTGGCCTTCCATTTAGTAAGCTCCGTCTGAAGATGAACCAATTCAGGATGGACTGCTAACGGGAGGCATCAGCTTCTGAGCTTATAAGAGTAACAACTTCATACCTTCTATAATTAGTTCCTCCTCCCATGCGAAACTATCTTCTTGACGTACACCCTCTCCCTTAATAACGCAAATTTGAGTTCAATACTGGCCAGAACGTCCAGAGCCTTGGCGCGGTGCGCAGGTTGTAAATCACTCTCGAGCATATCAACCTCAGGATCCTGTTCCCCATCTTGATCATGGTCCTCGTCATGATCGTGATCGTGGTCGATGTCTAGCTCCTGCTCGGCGTCGTGCTCTTGCTCTTGCTCTTGATCCAGTTCACCCTCAACTTCAGGCTCTTGCTCGATTTCGTTTTCCTGCCCAGGTTCTGGCTCTGGCTCTGGCTCTTGTTCTTGTTCTTGATCCACGTCCTGATCTACCTCCGGCTCCACATCTTGATCATCATCATTGTCCTCCGCGTCGCACCCTCCACGGCGGTGGTTGGAATTGGCCGGGTTGATGGATTGGAGTGCTAGCATCTTGTGTGGGGAGGGGGAGACTTGGGGGGGGGGAGGAAGCCATGAGTCTCCAATACAGCGTCAAAAGCGAGTAAATGTACTGGTCGTGTACCATATCTGCTGGCCTTGTTCCTTTTGCGCATTGCTGAGGAACAGAAGTAATGTTACGGGAGAGCTCGCCGGCCTGGCAGGTGAGTGAGCTGCTCGAGGAGTGTCCAGTCCTTTGGGGATCCTGCGGTGGTAGATCATTGTTGACAGGATCGATGGGCTGCAGTGGTACCTGGGGTGCTGGGAGGGGGGGTTGCCTCTTCTGCAGCTGGGAAACTCGCGTTGGAGGGATGTGACTGGCTGACTGCACAGGGGGGATGTAACATGAAGACGTGGAGGGAGAGGGCCTACACCAGGGCAGTGTAGTTAGATGATGTATTTGCTGTTGCGGATGACAGTGACGAACCGCCCATTGGGGGAGCGGTAGGGAAGGCCTTTGTCTTCGGATGAGATGAGGAGTCTGGCCCCGTAAGTTCATCCTTGCCGAGCTTGATGACACGACAGTGACCTTCGTCAAACCCGACCCAAGTTCGTTTGAATCTTTGCTTAAAGTGACACACAAAGCATGTTCCATGGCGTACGAAAGAGTGGAACAGGTAGGGTTTATCAGCACCTGGATAAAAGTCGACGTTGTTGTCTCATGTGTCTACCTACAGTGAAGTTGGGAGACAATGATGTAAGAGACCACATTTTGACTGTTCTGCCCTGAGTCCAGATAAGCGGATGTGAATGAGTTGGCGTCTTTGGGGCAGAAAGTGAGGGCCATGATATAGTAGGGCTGGAAGCTGCTGAAGAACGGCGGTTTGGTAGAGCCAAGTGAATGAGAGGCTGAGGACGCCTTGGATGCAACAGGTTCTCTTTGCACAGAAGACTTTAGCATACATAAGCAAAAATGTCGAGTGAGTAACTCACCTCAGTAGAAAAGGTCCCTCCACCGTGAATGTGTCTGGTTTGAAGAGCTTTTGAGGTTCGAGGGGCATCTTGAGCTTGCGAGAAATGTCTTTGTACAGTGGACTGTGGTTTCGTTGGAAACTGTTTTTGGAGAATAGCAGGAGAACGGGCAGCGCTATTGATTAGATGAGGTCAGACATTGTCAATTGAGGGCGAAATACTTAGATACAAACAAGGCATGCTTGCCTTGGACGAGCGCTGTGCAAAGTTCAAAGCTCATTTGGAACTCATGTCCTCCAACACCGGCATGAAAACATTGCGACAGGCTGAGTCCATTCCTGGTTGGGTTAACTGTCGTTATTGGTAGACATGCATTTGGTGCTTAGGCAAGTCACGGATGCGCTGAACATTAGATGTCGCTGAATGCTTCTCATGCAGTGCCACGCGACAGACCCTGGGACCAGGCAAGCAGCAAACTGCAGATAATACACCCTTCTGATGGCTCCCAGGCATCCTCAAAGTCGCATACTCTTTGTTCAAGATGGCTTCGTCGAAGAAAATGCCTCTGGTAAGAAACTGTTGCATTTTGTCCAAGTGTTCTGTTTTACAGCCCGGTTTAGTTTTATGCAAGGTACCCACCTGATGATTCGAGGAGGGGAGGGCTCAGAGATACCAACAATCGTCCCCAGCCCGGCTGGATCATCCACCAAGAAATGAGCGCACTTTCCACGAACGATTGACAGACACGGGGTATACTATGCTGCTACTCCAATCTACCACACCTTTTCTCAATTATCCTTTAGCCCCGCAGCTATTCTGGTGGGCGCTCCTACGAACAATAGCATAGAGCAACACTATCAGGCTCCGTCCTGAAGCTTACCGGCCCAAACTTATTGGACAGGTTTTAGCAGCAATCTAAACCCTCCCGTGCCCGAACGCGCTTTGGTGCCCAGATTTCCTGTGGAGCTGTCTCCACGGCCTTTCATTCCTCATTCCTCGCAATGAAGAATTGTACGACAGAGTAAGCGAAGGACGGCTTGTTTTTTTTTTCCAAACTTAACACCGACACCTCTAGAAGCCTAGTTACGATGCCAGAGCTTCAGTTGACAGCAGCCGATCAACGTGGCTATTAGGCCAACTCCGTTAGAATAGTATTAGTCCTTCAAGAGGCTGCTTTTTCGCTAATACATACATGTCTTCAGCAACCCGGCTCTATAATACTTAGTGTATTTATGTGCTTAGTCCAAATGTTGATCCACTGCACATGTTGCGTGTTAGCTCAAATGCAAGTTTCCGACCCTTGGAGCCCTAGCCGTAATATTTCCCGTTTGTTGTCCCAATGGCTAGTACCAATTCTACAATCGAAGACCAAGGGACTTTAATCAGCGATACTAGGAAGCCCTTTCAATGTGTTGACGAATGCCCATCAAATTATTCTACTCATAGGTTGAGTGCACTCACAAGACACCAATCATCGTGTTCGGCTGCCAAGGCTCAGAAGGAGAAGGCTGCCAGCTTGCGACAAAGGCGTGCTCAGGCTCAAAAAAACAGGAGGAGGGAAAGAAAGGATCGCCAGTGCAATCAGGACCAAAACAGTGAAGGCTCGTCATCAGTAAGTACTTACACAGAGTGTTAATGATTGTAGCGGCTGAAACTTTACTTAGCAAAATAATTTATCAGGCCATGCGCCCACCATAAGCAGCCTATCTGCAGGAAGCCCATCAGTAACTTCATCCAGCAACAGCAACAGCTCCGAGTCTGCTACAGCAGCATTTAATACACCACCCATATCGCACGCTACAAAAGAGCCAGACGTCTCTTCAGGCAATAATCATGATGAGACTCCTTCCCCTGGCCCTCCCCAGAATGCCCAGACACAACGTCCACAGCGGGAAAGGAGGATCCCATGCCGATATCGTCAAGACACTCTTCCTGAGCCACCACCTCCTGCTGCTCTTCCAGGAGGAAGCGGGGAGCAAGGCCGAATACTCCCAAGAGTTCTACTTATTGTCAGAGACACGTTCACCACCTGTTGCAACAAATTTGGGATCAGACGTGTCTATCTACACCGTCCTTCTTACGACCCAGATGTGTTTGTAGCGTCTTCCGATCTTGCCACACCTCACTTATCAACAACTCGAGAAACCATCGTTGAGGGCGGCAGACCAGTATCAAATCCAAGCTTCACCCCGCATTGCAGCATGTCCTCAACCTCCGAGTCATCTTCCTCGAGCAATAAATCTATCTCCCTCCTTTTGGACTGGCAGAATGACGGAGATAATCTGAAATCTGACCGTTCGTTGAACAAGCTAGTGGAAAATGTCCTGCTCAATCCCCACTTCCGGCCTGCCGATCTTATTGGTTTCAATACACAGCGGGAAAACAGAAAGCGTCTTGACGCTGCTTCAAAGTTGCTCGAGGGCTTTAACGTAGCCAACATTGAGATCGAGGTGCCTTCAGGGGATTGTAGTACCCGTCCTTGCCACTTCCCCATCTCTTTCCACTACCGAACTCTCCTCTCCATCATCAAGAACACATTTAGTACTGGAACCCTCGCATCAAAGGTACATATGTCACCGTACAAGATGTTCCGCAAATCTCCCATCTCTGGAAAGGAAGAACGGGTTTTCTCAGAGATCTATGATTCCGATGTCATGATTGAAGAGCACGACAAGGTTCAGCGGGTATCTCTCCCTCCAGGAGAAACCACTTGTAATCGAGAGAGAGTGGTTGCAGGGTTGATGTTCTGGTCAGATATGACACACCTCGCAAATTTCGGGAACGCCAAGCTATGGCCAGTATACATGATGCTTGGGAACCTATCAAAATACGTGCGCTCCGATCCTAACACGGGGGCATGCATGCATGTCGCATACCTGCCGTCGCTGTCAGATTCATTTCAGGACCTCGTATCAAACTTCCATCACAAATGGTCCACGCAACGAGACGACATCCTCGCACATTGCAAACGAGAGCTAATGCACTCTGCTTGGCGATTCCTGCTGGACGACGAATTCATTCACGCCTACCGCTATGGCATAATCATTCGCTGCTACGATGGGGTTGAACGTCGTGTCTATCCCCGCATCTTGACCTATTCTGCAGATTACCCAGAAAAGTGAGTGTTTAATCTTCAGTCCCTTTGGATCATGCTTTGACATTGCCCCCTTGTCTGAAGGATTATTCTGTCAACCATCCGAGGTGGTAAAAGCCTATGCCCCTGCCCTAGATGCATGGTTCCGCTCAAGAAATTTGACCTAATGGGCCAGGTCTCGGATCGGTTATTTCGTCAATACCATGTTCGGAAATATTTTCAAGACCTTGTCACAAAGGCACGGAAATTTGTCTACCAGAATGGGATTGGAGTTCGGGGGAAAGCAGTAGAGGATCTACTCAAATCATCATCTTCGAATCCTACTTTCGTAAGCCCACCTTCTGCATTCAGAGTCAATTGAAATTTGATCGACTTGTTGATTACAATCAAAGAACGCATTTATTGAGCGCCTTGGTCCAGGTTTTGACATCAGCCGCCTGTTGGTCGTTGATTTTCTCCACGAATTTGAGCTTGGAGTCTGGAAAGCACTATTTACGCATCTTATACGTATTCTACATGCTGCTGCATCCAACGGCCGCCTTGTTACAGAGTTAGATGGTCGGTAAGATTAAATTGCGTGTTTATCTACCATACTTTCTAACAGCGTCTGCAATTAGCTTCCGGCAGATCCCTACCTTTGGGAGCAGTGGTACCATTCGCAATTTTGCAACAAATGCCTCCGAGATGAAGAAGTTAGCTGGCCGGGACTTTGAAGATCTTTTGCAGTGCGCAATTCCGGCATTTGAGGGACTTCTAGAAGAACCTCATAACAGTCGTCTCATGACCCTCTTATTCCGTACTGCAGAGTGGCATGCTTTTGCCAAACTGCGTATCCAGAGTGAATTGACCCTTGTACACCTGGAAAACCTTACAACAGAGTTTGGTGACTTAACACGAGAATTTCGCGATCTAACTTGCACCTGCTTCGATACTGTTGATCTACCTCGAGAAATAGCCAATCAACAGAGATCAAAGCAGCATAAGAAGGCCACGAAGCAACCTCCGAATGCTGATCAAGGTCAGCAACCCCATAGTAGACCCAAGCCCACACCTGCAGCGAAAGCGAGAAATCTGAACCTTGGAACGTACAAGTTCCATGCACTTGGTGACTACGTTAGGACTATCCGGCTTTTTGGCGGTGCGGACTCATACTCGACCCAGCTGGTATGTCTTCTCACTCCTCTGTTAGCATTGAGTCGTGTCGGACTCATCATGATTCTGATCTTTCTAGGGTGAGGTAGCACATCGTACCGTGAAACGGCTTTACGGGATGACCAACAAAAGGGACGTGGAGAGCCAAATTGCACAAGGTTACACACAGCTTGAAATCTCCCGTCATTCTCGTGCCATAACCCTCAGCCAGCAAGGTGCAGTGGAACAGAACATGGACCTACCTGTAGCCGACACTAGTCTTTCATATCAAATGTCAAGTAAAAGAGACAGGCCCGTTTACCTCTGGGATTTCATGCGGCAGAATCGCCATGATCCAGCCTGTCAGGTTTGTTATATCTGATATCCTGCCACGTGTCAACTTTGCTCACGACTCTGTAAATGTAGGGCTTCATCCCAAAGCTCCGTGACCATCTGCTTGGTCGCATTCTGCAATCTGAAGACGTTCAAGGCGATGGGAACTACGGTTTCGGAAACGAAGAGAGGAACTGCATCCACATTGTTGATGACTGCATTTATGCTGTCAACTCATTGCGCATCAACTACACTACCTACGACATTCACCGAGATCATGACCACATCACGCCAAAGTCACACCCTGACATTCTGGTAGTGTCTGCAGATGACGAACCTTTCTGGTATGCGCGAGTTATCGGCATTTACCACGCAAACATCTGGACTTCACATCCTGATGTCGCGTATCAGACTGTTCGGAAAATGGAATTCCTCTGGGTCCGATGGTTCGGAACAGAGCCTGACTATGTAGGAGGGTTCAAACCAGCTCGTCTTCCGAAGCTGGGGTTTGTCGAGAGTTCAAAAGAGGATGCCTTTACGTTCATAGATCCAAACCAAGTCCTGCGTGGATGTCACCTCATTCCTGCTTTCAATGAGGGAAGAACACAGGAACTACTTCCATTTGAGCAGAGTATTGCCAGAGTCCCACGGAAAGGCGAGTTTGAAGGGGAGGATTGGCTAAACTACTACGTCAATATGTGAGTCATTCTCTTCAATACATCATGATCGGCATATTTATTATTGCATAGCTTTGTTGATAGGGATATGGTTATGAAGTTCTTTGGCTCAAGGATTGGTCATTCGGACGAGAGGCATCTTGACCGCGAAGATATCATGGATGTGGACCCCGATGCCAGAGAGTACAGCGACAGCAACCTGCCGTCTCATCACCCGCTGCCAGATGCACCTCCTACCTCGACCCCGGCTCTTGCCTCAGTTAGTAGCTTGGATGACGGTGACCACAATAATGGTGTTGAAGATGATGACGCAGAGGATTTAGCAATACTAGGTGATGGTGAGGCTGATGTGGAGGGGAGGGTTGCTAGCGATCACAATAGTGATTCGGAGATGGACGCAGAATCAGAACTAGAATACGCCACTGACTAAGGTACACTACTGCCAATGTACTCCTTACTAAGTCCTTAGTCTTGAACTGCACAGCGCCATTGCGGGAGGATTTTCCTTCGGTCATACGGTGTCGGTCAATCGGTCACCGGTCATACGTCACCTCGTTTGCGATTCAAATCCCCGATTGATATTTCCGGTTAGTTGTGATCGCTCCGGAATATCAGACTAGGATGGGATAAGATGATCGCAGCTTTAACAGAGATGACAATCACACGGCAGTAATAACCAATCCTGACATCCGAATCGAGACCGAACTGTCAGACTGTGAGATGATTTTCTTGCTGGGTTTTCGCTCACAACACCAGCTTCATATTCCCTCTTTCGACAACCTGCATCTATTATGCCCTTTATTTTCTAAGACATTGTCTGGCCCTAATCATCTGAAATTGGGCTTTACCAATTTGCAGTAATTCGGTCCAATTATTGTCATCTCGCCTTTAGTCAGAAATCAGATTATAACACATTGTAACACATTGTATTGACTATAAATGTGGAAGGTAGATCGAAATAGATACAGTGCTATATCATCCTTGTTCCGTTTCCCTGATGTTACCGATCCAAATACAAGACCTTTGCCATCAGGAGAATTTCAGAGCAGTAATCCTCCCTGGATACCCCGTATATCAATATCGTAGAGACATGTCCCGGTTGACTGAGATCCCACAGCTCGACATTGCAATCGCCATAATCCAGACATGGTACATAGTACTGCTACCGCGTTAGTGGTACAGGACTTATGTAACATGGATCTAGTGTGCGGGGTCGAGTGCGATCTGGTGCGCTTCCTAGCATAATAGGTAATACTGGCCAGGGGTAGTTATAGGATCGGAAGATGCAGAAGCAGATATCTCCTCCGCCCGAGAATGCTAAGAATTCGATGAGCCTGACATTACTGTCTGGGGAGTCGACTAGCGATAATGTATACGTGCACTCCAAATTTTCAACCAAGGTTGCGATAGCGATGCAAAACCGTCTAACGAGAAGCCCGTTAGAACGCGCATCAGAACTGGCAAGCCTGATGAATCCAGCTAAGCGGATACCGTCGCACCGTGTCTTCATATATTATCACGCATGAACGCTGAACCATCCAAGCAACTTACAACATGTTAGTCATGTAGCCGGAATGTTGAATAGTGTGTGAATACAACTTGAAATAGACTTTTCGCATGTTTTCCTTGCGGGCAATCATAGTTGCTGTACATGGCATGATCGATGGCATGTGTAATGTGTATTCTCCAATTTGATGATTTCTGTCTGGAAATTGGCGAAGAGAAACTGTCAATGATTGACGAATGGATTTACCACAATGTTACTGATCACAAGGTCCGTCAAGACAACAAGAGAGTCACCATCATGTTGAACTAGAACCGTACCAGAAAACCTCTATTCAGGGTCCTGTGGAGGCGACTGGGTGAACGATGACCTCACTGTTTGTGGGGCTGTCCAACATTAGACTACGTTGAGTATTCTTCGTGGATCATTGATAAGCTTTGAACATGCGCAACGATGACTGATTGACTTGCAGGCCTTGAAGGCAAAGCTGCGCATAGAATGTCTTGAGTTATCCGCTTTGAATTGGCGGCTGTGGGACCGGGCATATGTTTTGGTTTGAAGGGTTCAATGGTCAGACCGAAATGCCGGGAAGCTCCTGCCAAAAGGCAATACTTACCACTGCATTGCCGCTATTCGGTACCCCGCGGTCCCCGCCATTGATATTTTCTAGCTTAGATTCTCGGAGAAGGTTTCCCATCGCCTTGAATTCTGTGTGTCTTATTGGTGAGTAACTTGGAATCCTTGTAGAGAATCGTACATCGTTGATTTCCATCTAGCGGTGTGAATGCGATGCGGTAGATATTCCTGTGCCCGGCGTCTAGGATATATATTCTAGGGGGCAGTGATCACACAGCGGCCTGTCGATAGTCCGAGGAGGAGCCCTGTAGATTGGTAAATTGCTGGTGTTCGATTGTAGGTAAGTAGTCGACAAATACCAAGTAAGTAACTATAAATAAAACAAGCGCCCTTACCGTGATGCAATGTGAAGTACACGAGGACGATGATCGATGAGGTTCGTCATTTTACAGCCTCGACTGCTTAGTACTCAACCACCTCTTACACATATATAACGATACCTTCAGAATGCTGTCATCCTTCAGGAAATTTCTCCGAGAGCTGGTGTTCTCTCTCCTTCCCATGTCTGTCACCAGAAATGTCCTGGGCTCTGTTGCTGGCAGCATGGCAGTCCCAGTCTTCAACCTACCCATGGCCATCATCATCTGGGTGGAGCTTGTAATGGCTCTCCTGTGTCCTTGGAACACCGAAAGCCAGGGTGTCTGGGGAGACTTACTCGGCTACCGGATTGATAAAGCTTGTCTGTGCAAGAATCAGGCTGGCAGCGAGCACGAGTTCATTGTCGTTGACCTTTCAAACGAGAACAAGCAAAACTTGCGTCTCCGTGTCGAACGTGCAGTAGGTGAACGGAGGGACACTCAAGCAACATCCGCTTCGTCGTCAATGAGCTCTTTCGAGGCCGCCTCAGATGTTTCTCCTTCCCCTTCCCCTCCGCGCTCAGTCTCTCCTGGCCTTTATCAACCAAGGTTTTCCAAGTTGTCCTTGTCCCTTTCATCTGTGAATGAAGGCTTTTCGAGAGTGACTGGCTCACTCCAACGCGTAGCGCGCCAGTTGTCAGATACTTCACTACCGCGCCCCTCTGTCATTAGCTCCAACAGGCACGTTGCGGCAGATACTGTGACGAATATCAGCAGCTTTCCAAAGAAAGCCAAGATCATACGAACGATCGACTTCAATTCTGTAGAACGTTCTCAGCGACCGAGCCTTTGGGACCTCATGATCCTTACCTATGTTATCCACCAAGACAGCGCCGCTTACGATCTGTTGGGTCGTCAATGCTTTTGGTTCGCGGATACAATCTCGGCTATTCTGGAAAAATGGTCGGAAACATGCAGAGGTGCTTCAGTAAAGAATACGACCATGCCATTCTTCTTCAAACGAAAAAGGAATTCTTACACCTCTTGTGGAAGTGTGAAGGGGTTTTCTATTCATCGGCGGAATCCTGAAGATATCGACAAGATCTGGGTGCAGTTTTTAAAAGAAAGGGAAGAGATGAGTAGAAGGGTTAGTGTCTTCTTGCCTATGTTTGTGCCATACTAAACCATTAGCAGCGTCAATCCTACGAGGACACAAAGACAGAGGGGGCCAGAAATACTGAAGAACTTGCAGGGCAAGTCGAGGAACTCAGACACCAACAAGCTCAGGAGAGGCAGAAGTGGGAATGGGAGAGGAAAGAGTGGCAGGAAAGAGAACGTTGGTTGATGAAAGAGCAGGAAGCACGGGAACTTTGGCTGAAACAGCAAATCGCTGAACAAGAACGCGCTCAAGAACGATTGCAACAGCAATTGCTGGAGAACGACCGCCGTTTCCAAGAGATTGATCAAAAGTTCAAGTTGCTGGACGGCAGCAAGAGCTGACACACACTCCTTTGCAGACTTCTTGTAGCCGCAGAGCGGCAGTGCCTTTGAATGGCTCCTGTAATCTTTATTTATTTATCTTATTTCACCATGCACGTCATCTAACCTGTATACAGTAGCAAGATTTTCCATACCGTCGCCATCGTGTATCATATCTGCAACTATATGATCTCTTCTCTTCATTTATGCACATACATACAATGCGTACTTACATGACTATGCAGAAATGCAATTCATTCCCTCCTCTTGAGAACGAGTCGCATGCTTGTGCCTCAGCTCAGCCCAGTTTCATATTCGTTGGTCGCATTCGGCATCCGGTCTTCGTCTTTCAGTTTCAGCATAAAATTCATCCGCTATTTTCCTCAGTCTCCTTCCCTCCTCTCCAGTCGTGGGCCCAATCTCCTTCCTCCATGCGTCAGGATCACGCATCTTCAACCCGAGCCTCTTCTTGACCATCGCCACATACCCAACTTCGCTGACGCTTCGCACCACTTTATCTAGCTTCTTCTGGTCTGATGTCATCTTGGACAAAATATGTGCTGGTGGTCCTTTCTGCCGCCGTCGAATCGTCCGTGGAAGAATCTCCCCACGCCGCTCCCGTTCAAGCTCCCGCGTTTTGTTGGCTATACGCTCAGTGCGAGCCTTTCTGACCGCTTGCTTCAGCCATTCTGGGGCAGGCTGCTGAGCCCTTTGTCTGCTGCGGTTACTTGCACTCCACAGCTCTGACATTGTAGCGTTGATAGGTTGCACTGAAGAAACGCGTTAGAAAGGGTAGTTAGGCGTAGGTCGGATATCGCTCACTCCATTCTCGTATCCCGGCGAATGCAGCTTCAGTCGCGTACTGACCGTGATGTTGGGTATTCTCGATCACGCCTTTCTCAAAAGCGTGTTCACTCCGTATTAGCTCTTTCATAGCCTGGAGCTTCAGAAACATGCTGTGCCGCGTAACTTCAGCTGCTCTTCTTTTCTTAATGATCATCGACAGAGCCAGAGGCTGTGGCTTAAGACGAGGTAGTGGTGGATTCTTAGTGGATGCTCGGAAGAGGGCAGTGAGGATCGGTCGTGAGCGCAGCTTAAACTGCCATGCCTGTATACGTTATGAGGAATAAATTGAGTGATTTTTTTGAAAGGCTAACATGCCATTTCTTTATGACCAAGGTACATCCAGTACGCTTTTTCACGTTTGGCAGCTATGAGTGAAGAATATCGTGCGAGCACTTTTGCACAATGCGCATTCCCTTGTTTCGACTTTTGGAAAATATCTAGCCACTGTTGAAAGCAGTCACTCAAGGCAGGGTGCAAGACGTGCAACGAAACTGTCATACCTTATAACCCATGTTTAAATACTTAATTGTGCGCTCCGTACCGGTAAGATGTTGATTTTGCCTGAACAACATGGAAACTCTGAAGCGAATCTGGACTTGACGAGGTCCATATCAACACTTTCAATGAAATAGCGCATTCGCCGGAAACAGTGCTTACATCTTCTGTAGGGGCATTTCGCAATAGCCCACGGTATAGCGCCAACGTTGGAATACGATGCGCAGCCAACTGCCAGAAAGGTACACACGGTCGCACACGTCTGAGAGGAGATACTAAACGAGCAAGCTCAGCCCGAAACGTTGGTGAGGTTGGTGAAGGTACTGAGGCAGCGTTCATTATGCATGAAGGTTTCTTGCCAGGAGGGTTTATTTCTATTTGGGACGCACTCGTTATTTTGACACCAGACCACAATAGGGCTCGGTGAATAATTGTCTATTTATTAACATGTGTTATTTCTCACAGTTACTAACAGGTTAGTAACTCTGTTAGAATTAGTTGACCGAGAAGGCCGTGTTAGAAATTGTTAGGGTATCAGATCTATCAGACATACTAAATGTAGATATTGGTTGCAGAAGCGGAAGAATTCGGACTACTTATCGCTAGTGATCTCTCCAGTCTTTGAAGATGCCATACCCCTCAGCAGAGACATTATCAGATGACGAGTTTAAGGAAGTCCTGGCACACCTTAATACACTTCTCCGGACGTTACCTGCTCAACTCCCGTTCAAAACCTTATCGCAATCACAGTTTGCACGATTTCAAAACTTTGAGCCCGATCCCGAAATGCTCAAAAAAACGGGCTGTGAAGTTGCAGCGCTAGGGGAAGACCTCGAGCGTGTGTTTGGTTGGAGAGCGCGTTCATCAGGTGATGGTGTGTTACCAATCAAAGAGCGAGGTCCAGGGATATGCTCGTTACATCAAACATTCTCTAAACTCTATATAAAACACCCGGGCAATAACGTGTTGAAGAAATGGGTAATTGATGTGGCTAATGCTGCTGAGAACGCCTTCTTTGATCACAATACACCGGTAAGTGTCACCAAGACAGTCATTGTGTTCGACAGAACTTAATCTCATGTGATCTGCAGACCCCTATTAGGCAATCCGATGGATCTCAGAAGCGTGCGAGATCGGAAAGTGTTGCTGTTGTGTCCGATGAGCCAGGATCACCATTACGATCTCAAGCTGTATGTTTGCCCTGAATTGTCAGAATACTTACATCAGTGTTGAATTAGATATCTACTCAGATGGTCCCTGCAAATACCAGTGGGCGAGGGCGCAATACAAGTGGCGTTGTCAAGAAGTTTGTCAAGAAATACAGTGACGGCAAGAACAATTCATGGGAGTGTATTTCCACTTGCGGAACTGTCCGGAAGGGAAATGCCCAAATCAGTCGTATCTTGGCGCATGCTAGCACGTGTAATGTGCTTAAACAGGAATTCCCTGAACTGCATCAGGAAGCGGTCGAGCTTTCAAGCGCTGAGTCGCTCAGCGCCAAGCTTGAGCAACTGACAGGGGCGGACTCAGATCCGAAGGTGGCTTCTGCATCCCGAGACTCGACACCCTCAGGTTCGGCGCCTCCTGCCAAGAAACTCAAGGGCCAGGCCACTTTAGACATTTCTCAGCTGCAGGGCGCCGGGAAGAAGAAGAAAGAAGAGACGAGAAAAGCCTTCCAATTGAAGGTTGATCATATCATCATGCGCCTCATTTGCGTACGGGGTCTTGTTCCTAATGTAATCGACTCATCTGAATGGAAAGAGCTGATGGAGATGCTCAATTCAGATTATCATCCCACATCATCGAGCACATTTTCACATGACCTTATCCCTAAAGAAGCAGCATATGTACGCAGCCAACAGATCGAGCTTCTGAAGCTCCAGAAGAATCTCACGTTGACATTCGATGGAACAACAATCCGTAAACCACAGTCCTTATACACGGTCCATGCGATTACCCCACTTTGTGAGATATACTTCATTGATGGCCATGAAGGCTCAAATGCCCATCATACAACGGCGTGGCTCAAAGATAAGCTCATATCAGTACGAGAATCTTCTTATCTCATTTATTACTACTACCGTTCGTCTAATGCATGCACATAGACTTTGTCTACAGTTGGGGTTTCACAATGGGCCGCAACATGCTCGGACAACACAAATGTAACCAAAGCAGCGCGTCGAGAAGTCAGCAACGAATATAAAACTATACTGACCGTGAATGATTGTGTACATCACCTTCACCTAGCGATCAAAGACATCACGACACTGGGTTGTTTTAAATCGGTTCGTACTAGTATTTACTAGAAATACCAGCATATGGCTGACTTCGGAGCATTGAACAGTTAATATCAATGATGCAAAGTATTATTCAACACTTCAGTCACTCCACCTATTCAACGACCTTACTCCGCCAGAATGATGGCAACGAAAAACCACTCAAAGCTTTGCAAACGATTGGAAAGACCCGATTTGGCACATATTGGTTGGCCGCCCAGTCACTTGAGCCATGTCTCCAGCAGATCCAGAAGCTCGTTTCAAAGGGAGAAGTCAAGTTCAAGGTGCGTTCACATTTTCATCACTACTACATTCATACATTGAGTCACTCACCGACATCTCAACTCTGAAGAATGAAATTGTGCAGGGAATGTTTTTGAATAAAGGGACCGGTCACTATTCGCAGTTCGAAAAAAGCCTCTTACATTACTTACACATTGTCGAGCCATTCATACGCTCTTTATGGTCACTGGAAGCCGCACGTGCAAATGCGTCCGACGTATTTGTGTTTTGGTGTGCTGTCGCAGCAGTTTTGAAAAAGATGTTCGACAAGGGCCCATCTATTACCGGTATTCCCAGCGAACATGCTGAAAAAGTTATTGTGGTCTTTAACAAGAGGTATAAAGAGATGTTTGCGGATCACCTTTATTTCACAGCATTTACCCTTGATCCTCGTAAATGTAACTTTTACTTCCACCTTTGCTCTTTCTGATGTACGACAAACAGGCTTCGCTCTTGAAGACTTCCTGAAACAAAAGGCACCATGCCCAGGGTCAGTCACGGCACCAATAACCTTTACACTTCCACGGGTTAATCCACAAACTGGGCTACGTGTGCGCATATTAGCGCATCATGAAGCGTACGAAATAGCGAAGGAATTCTTAAAAGATATGCTCAAAAACTTGCTTATTTCAATTGAGAAGAATCCAGACGACAATGTTTATCCTGTTCTAAAAGAGTACGGAGCTCAAAAAGCAGCCGATCAACTAAAGGCACAGCTGGAATCATTCTGGAGAAAAGAGTGGCCATTCACGACAGCATGTACTGAGGATATGGATCCACTTGCGTGGTGGGAGAAGATTGCGCCCATCCCAAGCAGTGATGTTCTTGCCGTACGTTGTCCATTCCGCTACTACTCGTTGCGATGTCTTACTTATCAGGCATTCTAGATTTTAGCAATAAAGATATTCTCAATCCTTGTGAACTCGATGCCGGACGAGAGGACAAACTCAACGATAACATGGTTTAATTCCAAACAACGAGGCAGCCAGCAATCTAGAACGATCGTTGACATGATTCAAATCGGGCAGTGGCATGGGAACCATAAGGTAGGAATGGTTTGTGTTACACTCTTCATTGCGCGCCTGATCATATTGGTAGGGCATAAACTCAAAGAAACCGGGAAAGCGACCAGTTGTGAAGTTTCGGGCTCTTGACAAAGATGCGCTGGAGGCTCTCAAGCACAGGTGTGGAGAAGCTGACCCGGAGGTCGACTCTATTGAGTTGGAATCAGGGTCTGATGAGGAGGAGGATGAAGAAGTTGAAGGTGACGCACCAACTGCAACCTTGCCAGCAAGCATCGCGCCGGCGGTCAGCGTAGCCACCTTCGAAATCAACCCACTGATTGATATAGCGGCACCTGCCCTCCTAGACATGATATCTGATAAACCAATAGGGCGGCCGCATGACGAGAAGCGTAAGGCAGCCACATCCGCACCGAAAATAGCTGAAGTCGAGCGAAACAACTCGGTGGAAAGCGTGGATTGGCAGTGGTGACATTTTTCACACGAAAAACGTTCCTAACAATGTTAGTAACATAGATAGTAACTTGTTAATAACAAAATGTTAGAAATGGTTAATAACACCTGTTAGTATCGGGTTTCAAAGGGTCCAGGGCACCGACTGTTAGTAACTCCTGTGAGAAAATGCTCGGGAATTATTCACCGAGCCCTAGACCACAACCCTCAGGTAAGTCTATCAGAAGCATTTGTATATAGTCTCTCGATTCAGGATGTCACCAGGGCGTGGCTGGCGGTGGGCGCCAAACTATGCTTAGCACTCAGATTCACCAGGGGTTCACACTTCTGCCGTACCGCCTTCGAGCTGCAAGCCAATGGTTTCTATCTCACTGTGCTGCCTGATGCATTTACATCAATGTAATACCCAGGCTACCCGTGCACTCCCCCCAGAGATAGCTCTATTATCCCCACCGGCAATCTGACCCCGTCAGAATCATGGCTTGAACCTCACGTTCCCAGACATTCACATAAAGGTTTCACAAATTCAAGACCATCTTGCACCTCGTTGCAAAGGAATCACTCAACAACTCCCTCTGCGTCATTTAGCGCTTCACAAGACTGTATTTTCACCAACGACCTTTATCAGTTCATTTAGTTCTGCCGTGTGCCTCGGGCATGTATGGCCTCGTTGCTGTGTCATTTCCTATATCGATGCTACTCTTCCAGGAATATCTTGTCCGGCATCGCCCGAAGTTGCCCAATGCCTGCATATAATGCTTGATCGTCTTTCCGAGGGCAGCCTATAGAACGCACCTCACGCATGACTTTCCTAAAGACGAAACTTGGGACACCACGCCCTATGCGACGATACAGTTTCGTAAAGCTCCCTGTGGAACTGCTTTTGTTAATCGGAAGACAGGTATTTATCTACATTCTATTTCACTACTCTCCTCCATTTAATATGCTCCATGAGGTGCGGCGCACGAAAGATTTACAAAATTTGCGACTGGTGTGCAAGCTTTTCGACGATATATTCGCTCCCGTTGTCCTTTCCCATATCCATTTGCGAAGCTACCCACCTGTGACACTTCCTGGGGGCGTATCACTCCGTGATCTTACCAGGAGAAACGAATCATTGGCCTTTGTCAAGTCGTTGACCATATATTCGCTTGAGTGGCTCGTCTTTCAGCCTGAAGGCTTTCATGAACATTGCCGGGCAGCACTGCAATACCTTCTATTGGCGTCGACCCACCCGTTTCGGTACCTTCGGTCCGCCAAGGATACCCCGTCCCTGAGCAATGAAGTTGCCGGCGTACAAGGAAAATATTACCTCAAGAAACTGCAAGAATGTATCTTACCAAATTTGGAAAGCGTCAAGTATGTATGTGCATCCTCACACACTTGAATTCAAAATATTGAACAACTTTCAGATGGTACATGCAGATTGATGGGCCGAAAACATCCAGAACATTGTTCCTCAAAGTCCTAGTATCGTTGCCATCGCTCAAGGAGCTTGACCTTTCCCTGAAACTCTACAACATAGAGGACTTGGACAGTTTTATGCATCTCTTGGCCCAAGTGAGCGGCCTACAAAAGTTGACTCTTCGCCTGCGCCGCGGTCACAGCAGCTACCATGGAAGCTATCTTCGATGGTTTGGGCGGCTGATTGCGAACAATCCAAACCTAGCATATCTTCATTTAGTATGGCATGACGACGCAACCTTATCCCCCCTCCGAGTATTTCGCTACTTGCCTGTTGACCGTCCAACCCAATTGAAACATCTGTTACTTGACACCTATATCATAACCAGCGAGCCTGACATGATCCCTCATCTGCGCTCTTTGCAGTCTCTTAATATCTGCTGGATGCCGCCATCAAATTTTTGGGAGACACTCGCTCTCAACGGCATATTCATCCCCTTCCTTACAGTGGGATTCGTAGGCGAGGCGTTATGCAAGTATCTCTTGCTCAACGCGAGCCTTGTCAGCTTCACCATCGCCACACCAGCCTATTTCTCTCAAAACCCATCTTATCTCCTCGGAACCCTTGGTCTCTTCCGTGCTTTGGAGACCACTCATGTAGCTCAAATCACTATATCACCATCCAACTGGGCTAGGTGGTATGGAAACGCCGAGATCGAAGCATGCCTTCGACGGTGCGCTAAACTACGGAGGATCACGCTCATATTCGAAAATGGATGTCTACCAGTCTACAAAGACATCGTGAGTATCCCTATCGTCAATACGTTTCGAGGAAGTCTCAGCATTTTCTGAATTTAACAGAGGGCTACAGCAAAGACTGTTTCCCGGCTAGGAGACAAAATCTCTCTGCAGATATCCGGAGATGACTACATCCACCAAGCATTCAGGAAATGTTGCCAATCAAAAGATCCACTGATGAAGAGTTTACAACAGCGGCTGGTGTTTCTGGAACTGCAGGATTTGAAGTCGTCAAGTTCTCTATTTCCGTGGTCGTACTGATTCTCATGAAGACAGCATGCATTTTGAGATATTTGGACATGGACTTTAGGGTAGTATAACCCGTTTATTCAAGGACTTCTTGTTGCATAAGGGATAAATTATATGGTAACGAGATAAAACATGAAACATGCAGGACGAGTAACATATGAAACTAGGCTATTCGTCGCTTTCTCTTCGTAGTCGAAGTCGACTTGGTGCTCTTTCTCGTCCTTGTTGAACTTGAGGCACTGCTCTTTTTGGGTGGCATATCAGGCAAAGTTGTATTCGCCTGGCTAGAGAGCCTTGATGATCGTCGGCGTGTTTGTGGTGCTTCGAGCTCGTCACCGAGGCCAGACGACTTGGACGATCGCGACCACTTGTGGACGGCGCGCGCCGGTCGCGATTCGCGAAGGCTCTCGTCAAAGCACCAGGTAGGCTTCGTTTAAGCTGCTTCACCTCTTTAGAAACTGGCTGTTTTGACCTTGTGCAAGTTGTGCTCTTCTTTTCAGGGGCCGGTTCCCGTTTCTTGGGACTCACTGCAGTGGGGATGGTGATGCTGCGTTCTCATTCATCCTCTAGAGCGACATCTTCGTCCGACAAGAATGCTCCTGGAGAAACGCCTTTCCGTTTCTTGCCCTGTTCTGGGTACTGGCCATTCGGAACAGCGGTTGATGTGTGCTACGGTGAATCTTTTATCGAATATTGTAACTCGGACTCTCCGAGAGTCCGAGTGATTGAGTCTCCTCCGTGTCGACAAGTTCGTGCCCCTCGTTGAGGCCGTACCACCGTCACGCGGCTGCAAACCAACTTGTTTCCATCTCAGGATTGCCCCACTCCCTAATGCATTCACATCAATGCAATACCCTGGCTACCGGTGCACTCCCCCGAGAGCTAGCTCTACTGTTCTTGCCACCGGCAATCTGACCCCATCAGTAATTCAGTATCCATGATTTATTATTGAACCTCACGTTCACATAAAGGTTTCACTCAGAGAGCGTTGATTCTTTTGCATCCTCGTTGCAAAGGAATCAGTCATGATCAGCAACTTCTCCGTCTGCGCCATATGCCAGCCACTTGATAGGACTGGATTTTCACCGGCGACCTTTATCAGTTCATTTAGTTCTGCCATGCGCCTCTGGGATCGCTGTGCCATTTCCTTTTGCGCTACTTATATCGACCAGGAATCTCTTGTCCGGCATTGCCCGAAGTTGCCCAATGCCTGCTTGATTGTCATTCCGAGTGCAGCCCATGGAATGCAACCCACTCATGGCCTTTTTAAAGACGAAACTTGGAACACCACGCCCTATGCGACGATGCAGTCTCGTAAAGCTCCCTGTTGAACTACTTTTGTTAATCGGAAGACAGGTATTTATCTACATTCTACTTTCATTCCTTTTAACATGCTCCATAGCTTATAAGGTGCGACGCACTCAGGATTTACAAAGTCTGCGACTGGTGTGCAAGCTTTTCGGTGAGATATTCGCTCTCGTTGTCCTTTCCCACATCCGTTTGGAAAGCACCCCACTCCGTGATCTTACCAGGAGAAACGAACCATTGGCCTTTGTCAAGTCGTTGACTGTACATCGGCTCGTCTTTAAGCCCGAAGGCTTTTATGAACTTTCATGGGCAGCACTCCACTACCTTCTGTTGGCGCCGACCCACCCGTTTCGGTACCTTCGGTCCGCCAAAGATACCCCGTCCCTGAGCAATGAAGTTGCCAGCGTACAAGGAAACTATTACCTCAGGAAATTGCAAGGAAGTATGTTACCAAATTTGGAAAGCGTCCAGTATGTGGATCCTGCAAACTTGAATTTAAAATATTCAATAGGTTTCAGATGGTGCATGCAGATTGATGGGCCGAAAGCATCCAGAACATTGTTCCTCAAAGTCCTGGTATCGTTACCATCGCTCAAAGAGCTCAGCCTTGCCATGACACTCTACAACATAGAGGACTTGGACAGTTTTATGTGTCTCCTGGCCCAAGTGAGGGGCCTACAAACGTTGACTCTTTGTCTGAGCCCCGGTCACAGCAGCTACCATGAAAGCTATCTTCGATGGTTTGGGCGGCTGATTGCGAACAATCCAAACCTAGCATGTCTTCAAATATTATGGCAATCTGACGCAACCTTATCCGCCCTCCGAGTATTTCGCTACGTGCCTGTTGACCGTCCGGCTCAGTTGAAACTTTGTTATTTAACACGAATTTCTTCAACACCGAACCTCTTGATATGATCCCTCATCTGCGCTCTCTGCAGTCTCTTACTGTCCCCTGTATGCTGCAACCAAGGTTTTGGCAGATGCTCGCTCGCAACGGCATATTCATCCCCTTCCTTACAGTGGGATTCGTCTGCAAGGCGTTATACGAGTATCTCTTGCTCAACGCGAGCCTTATCAGCTTCATCATCAAATGTCCAAGCTATTATCCTCATCGCGGCCCGGGATCCCTTGGTCTCTTCCGTGCTTTGGAGACCACTGATCTAGCTCAAATCACTATATCACCATTCGACTGGGGTATATGGTATGGAGACGCCGAGATCGAAGCATGCCTCCACCGGTGCGCTAAGCTACGGAGGATCACGCTCATCTTTGAAAATGGTCGTCTACCAGTCTACAAAGATATCGTGAGTATCCATGTCGTCAATGCATTTCGAGGAAGTCTCAGCATTTTTGAACTGAACAGCAGGATACAATAGAGACTGTTTCTCGGCTAGGAGACAAAATCTCTCTGGAGATAATCGGAGAAGGCGACATCCACCGAGCCGTCAGGGAATGCTGCCATTCAAAAGATCCACCGATGAAGAGTTTACGACAGCGGCTGGTGTTTCTGGAACTGCAGGGTTTGAAATCTCCGATTCTCTATTTCCGTGGTCGTACTGATCCTCATGAAGACAGCGATGCATTTTGAGATGATGACTTTGGACACGGACTTTAGGGTAGTATAACATCCGAGAACTTCTTGTTGCATAGGATAAATTATATGGTAACGAGATAAAGCATGGAACACAAAGAACGAGTAACATATGAAACTATTCATCGTTTTCTCTTCGTAGTTGAAGTCGACTTTGTGCTCTTTCTTGTTCTTGTTGAGGCACTGCTCTTTTTGGGTGACATATCAAGCAAAGTTGTATTCACCTGGGTAGAGAGCCTTGATGACCGTCGACGCGTTTGTGGTGCTTCGGGCTCGTCGCCGAAGTCAGACGACGTGGACGATCGACCCTTACGCAGTGGACGGCGCGGTGGCGAAGGCTGTCTTAACGGAGCAAGATAGTCATCCTCCTCCTCCTCCTCTTCTTCATCCATCAAAGCGCCAGGTAGGCTTCGTTTAAGCTGCTTCACTTCTCTAGGAATCGACTGTTTTGACCTTGTGCTCTTCTTTTCAGGGGCCGGTTCCCGTTTCTTGGGACTCACTGGGGATGAACTTCCGGTTGCATGAGGTGCTATTGAATTCTGCCATGGCGCGTTCGCATGTTCATCCTCTAGAGCGTCATCTTCGTCCGACAAGAATGCTCCTGGAGGAACACCTCTCCGTTTCTTGCCCTGTTCTGGAGACGATGAGTACCGGCCATTCGGAACAGCAGTTGGTGTGTGCTGCGGTGAACCATTGTTTCCAAATATCGAATATTGTAACTCGGAAGCATCCTCCTCCTTGGCGACGAGTTCGTGTTCCTCGTTGAGGCCCGCCATCTCCATATCGATATCTTCGTGGGCAGAGCTCCGAGGTTGCGCTTCCTCGGCCTCTTCCACGTGATTCTCAGGAGGATTATGGTCTACCAGACCATTGGGCTTCCCAGATGGTCCAAAGAAGGCATTCTTACTCTTGTTAGCTGACAAGAAAGCGGGTGTTTCCGAAGCACCATTAGCTGTGACTGCGTGCCGTTCAGGTGATGGTCTCTGGGAAACGAAAGATGCCTTCGGTGGTTCTAGCGTAGAACTGGGAGGCAAGACCCCTGCCGAATGCCGCGGTCTCCCGACCGGTCTGGGTGCAACGCCAACAGGCGGGATAAAGGAAAGCGGGAAACTTTTTCGCGAAACCGGTCTCGGTGCTGCCTGTGAAACGTTGAGTGCTGACGTTGCTATTAGAGGCGGCTGCTTGTCCGCGAAAGATTTTTGTGGTACCGCAGCGCCAAAACGTGGAGCTTGAACCCGCTCCGTGAGAGATCTGGACAGTGGCTGAGAATCTCGGCTGAGCGACTTGAGGTTTCCAAGTCTATGGGGAGGTGAAGGCGAACGTAAGATCCGGACGTCTTCCCATGAAGACGACATGCTGATATCACCACCCGATTTATTGGTTGTCAGGTTCTCAGAGCTTGATGGCTTTTGCTTGTCCGCAGTTTTAAGTTCTTCGTCCAACAATATGCGCTCTGTGGCAGGTAAGATCGAGTGGAGGTCTTGTATCATCTTGGTCCTTTCCGTTGTCAGGCCTTTCAATCTGCTTGACGTTGAGGCGGAAAACTCGTGATCAGTTTTGATGGCCTCTATATATCTGCCTGCTTGAACAAGGCGAACGCAGATGAGGTCTTGCAGAACAGCCAGAGCAGAAGAGGGTAGTGAGGATTCCAGTGCCTGTGACTTGAGTAGCGACTCCTCGAACTGTGACAGAGGCAGAAAGAGGAGTTGTTTAAGAGCCGTTGGTTTTGGCTTGGCTAATCGACGAACCGAATAAGATTCCGTTAACATTTGCAAACGGAAAACTCACGCGTCACAGTCCAGTCTAGTAGCTTCTTGAATAGCCGAGAACGCATTGGACTGACGTCGTTGAAAATGCGTTGATACTCCCATGCCTCGCAAAAACTGCTTGCCTCCGCCAATGCAATGATATAGGTTTCCAAATCATGAGGGTCCGTAAGTGCTGATCGTGCGGTTCGCACATACTTAACAATCAAATGCGAGGGATTCGGCACAAGCGAGGCTGCCTGAAGCACTTTTGACGTGTATTCTTGATTAATGCGGGCATCTGACAGGATGGAAATCGCGTGCTACGGCGCATGTGAGCTACAAGATATCAGAATGGCAAATAGCTGAGGGAAACATACTGGAACGTTCAAGCCCGTGTCCAAAAGCCAGTACGCGTCCGCCGCCGCCGCAAAATGCGGAGGAATACAGCGCTCCGTCTGAAATCGCTCTTCTCTTCCATCCTGATGCCATTTTAGGAGGTAATACACCAAACACTCCTTCTTAAGCGCGTCATAGTGGGATGCTTCTATAACTTCTAGTAAATGCTCCAGTGCAGAAACATCTGTTGGTGGGTAGAGAATATCGGGGTGTTTTATGCCACCAGACGAGAGAAGCAAGTCGAAAATAAGGACGTCGCCGAGGAGAGCTCTCCGCTGATCGATTTGTGCTGGACGCGTGTCTCGCCACGCAAAGTTGTTTGAAAGGTCGAAGTAGGGAATAAACTGGCGTGCATCAGATATTTGCTCAGAGTCCTATAGTAACCTTAACATAATTGAATATGAACGGGCAGAAAGGGACTCACGACCTCCATGGCAGATGATGAAGGATGAACAGCTGGTCAACTCGTTGCTGGTGGCTTACATAACACGCGTTTTGATTGGACCAACACTCACGATGGCAGATGATGAGCCTGACAAAGTGACACTGGTGCGCAACAGCACGTATATTAAGCTCCAGAAACTTATTGATGCAATATTAACAAGTTGGATGGCTACGAACCCGATCTCTCAGCCGCAACCTACCAAATCTATGATGAGTCGCATACAATCGGGAATGCTCTTCGCTGGATGTTGATGAAAAAGTATCCATCATGTCTGTGATCATTTCGGTATGCTCACTGCATTGTTTTTAGCCCCAAAGTGGAATTCTGTGGCTACAGGTCCCGTTACCGACCCTGTCCTTCATAGCTAGCTAATCTTTCATGTTGACAGCGCCCCGCATCCCTCCGAGAACGTCATCAATGTCCGCATACAGATGTATGGTATGTATACTCACTCTCATTGCTGTTCTGAAGTCGGAATCTCAGCCTTTTCCCTGTCAGACCGATTATCATCTTTAGATGCTCTGCTTGAAGCCCTTAATAATCTGGACGACCTGTGTAATGCAGTTGAGGAAAAGTACTTGCATAGTCTTCAGAATGATGAATATGAACGATGGGAGGAACAAAGCTGAAATGGGCCCATAGCATGTCGCTCGTATGCTTGAATTCTACTATTTCCTCGTGTTCTAACTTTATTCTTATTGTATGTAAAAGCATAGATTCACTTGTCAAGGATGATTTGTACTTTGGCGATCTACCAAAATATCTTTTTTTTGGATGAAGCCCCCACTTATTCGCAATCAGGGAACCCAATACTGCCCCAGCCAGTCCAATCAGGGTGGCAAACACGGAAAGACGTAGTCTTTGCAATATCGTTCAAATCCCGAACTTCGTTGTCCGATAAATTGATCAGCTTGAAATTGCCTATGTCACATGTCAGGCGTCAAATAAGAGCCAGTCAAGTAGAATGGGGCATACTCTCAATGCGTGACGGGGTAACCGATTTAGGTATCACTATCGCGATTTATCGGTCAAATGTAGCTTTCCTACCGGCTGATGCGACATACCATTCACACCGGGTCTATTCGCTTGCAACGAGATCAAAACATTGGCGGGATGTACTGCATACTTTTCGGCTATCTTCTTAACCACTAGATTCGCCAACAAGGGAGAGTTGTCCGATCCAAGTGGGGAGTACGCAGTGACAGCTATACCCTTGGAACCGCAAAAATCAACAAGTTCTTGTTGTGGCAATCCCCTTGACCAGCTGTCAGTCGAAGAATTTCGTGCTGTGAACCAAGGACCTACGGGTGAAGCTCGATCTGATTGACAGCGGGCACTATGTTGGAATTTGCAAGCAAGCGTTCCAAATATTTCACGGAAAAGTTGGAAATGCCTATGTGAAGGATAAGTTTCATATACACTGAGTTTTTCTGTGCGTGCTCACCAATTGCTTTAAGCTTGTCTGGGTACTCCTTGTACAAGTTTTCCATAGCTTTCCATGTGTTCAACCAATCAAACTGCAAATACTGTTGTGGGCAAAGCATTTCGATCTCCGAGAACAACAACTTACACTCCTATCAGCCTTCCCGTCACTAGTCATTGGTGCTGGCCAATGCATGAGCCCTTTGGCCAAAAGACTTCAATTACGGGCGACTGTTAAAATATAATCAACGTGACTTACAAAGGTCGATGTATTCCGTATCCAGCAACCTCAAAGACTCGAACAGCGCCTTTTCGGGGTCCCTCATGTCTTGGTTGTTCATCAACTTGGTCGTCACGAATATCTGACTACGCGGGATCCCAGATGCATTGATGCCCGCTCCTACTTCTTGCTCGTTCCCGTACCCAGCGGCTGTATCGATGTGTCTGTACCCAAACCTCAAGGCATGTTCAACGGCCGCTTCAGTCTCTTTACTTGCGGGAGACTTCCAGGTGCCTAACGGAACTTTGATGAGTTGACATGGAACGTAACTCAACGTACTCACCGAGTCCAAGAACGGGCATTTCTGCACCCGTGTTGAGTGTAACTGATTGTTTGAGAGGCATTGGAGACAATATTGCAATGTGGAATGTAGAGGTCGACAGTAAATATATTTTTCAGCAGGTCCTGCTTGTTATCTACATTTCAGGCTGATTAATGATTGTGCTTCCTTTTTGACATCTGCCGACGGGAGTCCGAGAACTCGTCTCTGGAAGAGCTTTGGACAAATCGCCGTCGGCTCAGAGATCAAAATATTCCTTATCTATATCATTACACGTGTCCTTCATCACTTAGCGCTCTAAAAACTTCTCCTGGGTAGAAAGGAATATCTTGTTCTCATCGCGCTTATTGGTGACGTTTGTGGATGTTGAGTTCCTGGGCGTCTGCCGCACATGCCTTGTAATCCAACTAGCAACCGTTTGATGCATGATATGCCAAGAAAGCAGTGTTTGTAAGTACTTGGTGACTGTACTTGACCGACTGGCTTGCAGTGACTTGGCGGCCGGGTTCATTTGTTCCTTAGATAATCCCCTGACCCTTGTTCAGTCTGAAACGGCACCAGCCACATACAATCTGCCCTGCAAGAAGATTGTTCAATTCCCTTACTACTCGGAAACCTTACTTCTTACATAACGGGCAAGTTATTATGGCTCGGTGTGCTTTCATTGCCGGCGGCGTTCGACGATAACGTCCAACACTTTCAACTCTCAGAAAAAGGAGTTGTGATACTTCACGACGAGGAGAATAGCAGAATGGTGTTATGTCAGTACGTTCAGTAAGTATTGGATGTTGACGACATAAAGAACTGATAGGCCTTTTCCAGTTAGGATATCCGTTTCATATTTCCAACCATAACGCCCTTCCCCTGCTCCTTTTATAGGGAGCTGAAACAATATCTCACCCTCCAAGATCTGATTACATTTATATAAGAACATCGACCCTAGCACTTCGGCGTTTGTCGCATACAAAGTTGTCCTCACCTCATACAAGCCCACCTCTTCAGATATCTCGCCCCATGCACCCGATTGACACCGGCGATCCTCTGCTTCAGTCACTGTTTTTTGAACAGGCCCAGCTCGTAAGTCTATAAAAGCCCGAATCATTGATCATGCTCATTTAAAGACGTAGTATGTTCATGGTTAGTCTCCTGTCTAGTCATTTGAAGTTGACGTCAGGCTTATCAGAACTTTTAGTTGCTTGTGTGGTAGCAGCGGTAAGCCATGGATCATCCCAGCACTTCAGCGTTTTAAATCAGTTCTAGATGTATGATAATTTACACACTTTGCCATTGGAAGTACAATATATTTGGGTATCTCGTGTGACGATTGCCACCATCCTATACTACATCACGAGATATGGCATACTGGCAGGTGGGCCGCTGCTTCACACGGCATGTCCGAGTTCAGTTTGAGTTATCATCACTACAATGTTGGGAGGAAAACAACTTCTTCCAAGCCTGTAGCATGTTGAAATATAACCGTCTAAGATGGATAAAGACTCAGTCTTATGATATCCTGTCTGTGAAGCGGGAGAGGGAGATAGAACAATGGTAGAGGTAGTAATGGATATGAAAGACATAAAGCGTGAACTGAGAAGCGGAGACAATGGTAATGGGCGCGTCAAAGGCGCGTGGGTGTTACTGAAGTGTTCTTAGTTGTCGTGTTACTGAAGTGTTCTTAGTCGTCGTGGTGCGAACGTCGCTTTCCAACATAGCGTAGCGTAAGTAAGACCTGAGAATTGGAGGATCGCGACGGTGAAGGATTTAAAGAGGCACAACAAAGTACAAAGAGAGACAAACAACCTATATTCAATTCAAGAAATAGATGCTAGCGCACGCTCTGCTGAGTTCCTTGACACGCAAGTCTGGCAGAGTTGTCAACAATCCATCATACTTCATTTCAGGATCTAATCCATCATGGGACCAGACCATATTACCGTTGCGAACTATCCGAGTTGTGAAATGGTTGTCGAGAAAGTATATGACACCTTTTAACTGATACTGCCTGACGCCGTCGCCCGTTGGAACTGTGAGTGTGTTATTCAGATCTACATCTGTTCCTGACACCAAAAACGACAGGATCCGGGGAGGTGTGGTGAAATAGAACCGCTTATAAACTGCACCATGACACAGCCGGCAAGGGGGAAGATTCGACTCACGCGCCATGTCATCGTCAACAAACTCTTGGATGTCTGCGCACCTAGAAACAATGCTGGTGCAAACATCTGGCAAACGTAGAGGTCTAGAAGTGTTCACAGGGTGGCCTCCCACGCATTTCAGTTTGCCGGACAAAACAGATAAAGACGGTTTTAGGAGTCTATCCAACAACATGTCTATCGGTATCTGTCTACCCCAACGAAATTCAAGAGGCCATCGTGTAGCTAGCTCGTTTCTGAGAACATCACGAACGTCGTTGAAATCAGCAAGCCCGTTCAAGACTTTTAGAAATCCATCGCTCAGTTTGAACATTGTATCCAAACTTGTAGCCGCGAAATGATCAGTCATGACAGTAGGATCTTCTTGCCAGGCATTATAGAGTATGGTCAATGCTGCGTCGTATGCACAACTATTTTCTTTCCACCGCAAACCCAGTGGCAGATTGACTTGCCTTGCAGCACTGTTTTCTGGCGCTACGCTACTTCTGATTTTTTTCATCCGCTGAGAGTATTCTGGACGAACCTCATCATCGGTCTTGTACCTTTTCTTCCCACACATCTGAGCATCCTTAGGTTGAAGTTCACCTAGCAAGCTATTCACGTTATTGCCCAGTTCAACGCTCACATCATCTGCAGGCCGAGGCGGACCCAACTTCTGTAGTTTTTTCCTTCGTTTCTCCCTTTCCTTCAGCAGGTTTGTACGATCTATTTCAATGATGCTATCTTCGATATACGGGTCTGATTTACTCCACCGAATAGATTTATGCACGCCTTGAGGGATGAAGTGCTCCCCTTTCCATGCTCGAAAACTTGCAATCAAATCATTTCTGACGTCTCCTCCAACACAAGCGGGGAGCTTTCCGCGATATCGCAAACAGGTGATGTAGTCCAACAGTTCTAAAGCACGGAATTCCTGTCGCAACGCACCAGATGCTCCACCTGTGATTTTTTTACAGTCGAATCCTTGCAAGATCAATGTACCCATGGAAGAAGCACTGCGAGACAACGCTGTGTAATATGCTTGATGTGAGCGACTGTTATTTAGATCAACAATATTGAATCTTCTTGTTTTTCCCTGAGAGGCGTAATCCGTCATAGCGAAATTGGGCAGAACTTCAACTTGACTCCGTGAAATTGTGAGGGTTGTGTCATCAGGTAATGAACAGGTGGTTTGATTTGCGTTGCGCGTCAACGGAACCACATTTTCAGGCAAATTTTCGAATTTCACGGAGCGTGGCGGGTTGGACAATTTGACGAAGAGTGTTTCCAACATTAATTGGCCTCGCGAACCCTTATCTGTTTGCCAGCCATAAACAGTCGCTTCCTGACCTTTGGTAATGCATAACTCTGTCGCACCATTGTTACGGATCATAACTGGCATTCCAAGGCAAAGAGACAGTTTACCAGGCAAATTGTCCGCGCTGCTACTGTGTGGCGCATTCCACAAGAGTGATTGGATACTATCGGTTAATGTGGGAACATACTTTATACTAGCACGAGACTGTCTTCTCTTTTTAACCTCGGATTTACAGTGTATGGAATCCTCGGAAAAGAAGTGGGTGAGCTTTTGACTAGTTTCAGTGCTGAATCGCTGACATCCTATGGTGTTTATCGCATCTTTGTGGATGTTAAGTGCTGTGATTATAGGCACATCACGAAACTCGTCATCTAGGATGCACGATCTCCCGGGAATACTTGATGAGATACGGGTACGTAAAAAAGCTATGTCCGCTGGGGTGCAATCCTTGTACCGCATATTTTCTAATGCCTTCCTGAATTTCACATCTTCGTCCGTTTGTTTGCGCTGTCGCATGTTTTGGCGAAGAATAACTACGGTAGTTACCTGGTGCCAGAATGATTTCCCGAAACCAGACTCCTGATCAGACAATGTTGTACCTCTAGTTCCCACTGTGCGGCTATACAGAGATGCATTTTCATGGCCAATTGCAGGAGGTAACTGTGCAAAGTCGCCTGCGAAAATCAGGTTAATGTTACCAAAGATATCGTCGCAAC